>CM032447.1:48986922-48989845 GCA_019049505.1 Pachyrhynchus sulphureomaculatus
CTTTTCGTTAAATTCTACTTGGTTACTATTACCCAAAGATAGAATCTCTTCTAGGTTCTGTTAAGCTGAAGGATTTCCTGCTGTCTACAGATATTTGCATAAGTAGCCGATGTTCGAACGTTCAAAGTAAATGAAAAGACAAGCGTACTGTCATCTGCAAAGCTATAGGTTGGATTTCGGATTCTTTCCAGCATACTGTTAATGTAAATGAGAAAAACAGTAGGAGACAGTATGGAGCCTTGGGGCACAACGGCGTTGATAGTGAAGGTGTTGGAAATCCGTCGACTGCCACCCGTACATAATGCTCTCTGAGGATACTCGAGACCCATAAACAAAACGTTTTAGATATACCATAAGGACGTAACTTAGCCAACAATCGGTCATGTCAAACAAAATCAAGTGGCAACGGCTCTAAATTCTACAAAATACCCAATTACGTTGTTCCAAACAGGTGTTATATAAGATCTCCTGTTAATCTTTGCTTACGAAAGCTATTTCCAACAGGAAGGAAATATCTCATTCGGTAGGATAAATTGAAAAGTCTACCGATTACTGGAGTTAGTTCACTTGCACCTTTTTTTTTTGGGTACTATGGCAGGTATTCCATCAGCGCCAGGAGCTTCTATGTTGTTTAGCTTCAGTACAATACGTTTTGTTATACGCTGTCTGAAGATAATATCGGGCATCCTTGACTAAACTATGGACATAGTGGTAGAATTTGAAGCAAAGAGTTCAGCAAATAAATTAGCTTTCTCAACAGGGTGTGCAATGATATTTTCTAGCCGTGTGAATGGTATGTAGTGTAGCGGATTTGGTGAAATTTTGACTAATGACCTTAGACGACTGATCATAAGAAATTATTGGAGCAGGTAAGAAGTTTATTCTTAATTCGTTGAATTGTGTATCTGTGGTTTTTGTCGATAATTCTCTTTTTACATCTGTTCTTGGCAACGAACAAAGAAGTTATGATTTATATTCATAAATCGTAAACTTGCCGATTGGGAGGACAGTTCTTCGAAAATGGGACATAAGCTTCTATACCAGCTAAAATTACATGGGAAATTTCCTTAGCGTATTCAGATGGGAAAGTTCGAGAATATTCTATGAGTTTCTCCATTTAACAGATTTGTAGTGCCAAATCCTGCATAGTTTTAGGACACTTCCTTGCCACTAAACAGTAGGATACTCGATATTGAAAGCAGTTTCTGTTCGAAAGAACCTAATGAAGACTTAACGGCAACACTATAAATCTCTGGATTGGTGGTTTAAAAACAGATCTAGAAGATTTGGCTAACCCTCCGTCTACATTAGGGAGGACCGTGTTAGTTGATCCATAAGCTGAGTAAAATCACAGGTGAGAATAATTCAGCTTCACCACCTTGTTTGTCGTCGTCGTATTTGAATACTTAAGTTTTAGTAAGTTATGTTGTGGACCTTAAAGTCGCCCAGTAAGGCAATTTCGGCATTTAGATAATTAATCTTTAAATGATTGATGGTGTCTGCAAGAGATGCGAAAAGTGTTCTAAAGCTAGTATCACTTGGCAGTAGACGAAGGCAGCAAAAAACCTTTTGATTTGTTGAGTCGTTATTTTTAACCACATAACATCAAATGGTCGGAGTTCCCCGAGCCTCCTCTCGTTGGTAAGAGAGATCATTTCTGACGAAATGACAGATATCCAAAGCTACGCCTAAACTGGGAATAGAAGGTTATGACCCTAAGATAGAGAAAGTTTGACTGTGCTGGTCGATGAACTGAAGTTGGTCTCGTACTGAGAAAAACGAGGACATGAAGCTATATTTCATTACAGGTGTTAATACACTGAATTTATGTTTGAGTTTAAATTTCGTATGTTTAAAAAAATCCATTTTGAAATTGCGATCTCCGCATGTTAAACACCATCGTATCAGCGCTATTTTACCCTGAAATTTTTTTGGTCAGCTAGGACCTTCATCATTTTATTTTTCCCACAGTGAATGCGAAGATATCAACACCGCCACGAAACGATTAAGCAACTTTAAGCAGTCCTAAGCCGATACGATGGTATCACACGGGCAGTGCCTGGTGGGATCTGGGCATCTACTATCTAACTTTTAGTCCTTTCTACCGGGGGTGATATTCTATCTCGTACCCTCAGAGATATTTATTTATATTATATATATATATATATAAATATATATATATATATTATATATATATATATATATATATATATATAAATATATATATATATTATATTTATATATATATATATATATATATATATATATATATATATAAATATATATATATATATATATATATATATATGGCATTGGTAAAAGCAACCAAAGGCGAATCAAAAGATCCGCACTTTTAAAAAATTCCAAAAGTGTTCTCTGTATTTGCTATACCATCCCCACCCAAGACGCATTTTCGCTGTTCATCAACGGCTCATCAGCTGGGCTAGTTTCAGCAAATACATCGAACACGATTTCAGACCTTATCCGGGTATTAACGGAAAACCATGACAAAATAGATGCTTAAACTGCACATCTGTCGGTGACTTATTTAAAGTCTTTACCCGAACAAACAGCAGCCAGATCACAGCTGACACTTAATTGTAGAAGCGCACCTTCTCGAGCATCCCGCTCGAAGGCATAGATAGCATTGGTGAAGCAACCAAAGGCGAATCGAAAGCTCCGCACTTTAGAAGTTCCTAAAAGTGTTCTCTATATTTGCTAGACCATCCCCAGATGCGTTTCGCCGTATCGCGGCTCATCTGCTGGGCTAGGTTCAGCAAATACACAGAACACGATTTCAGGCCTTATCCGGGTACTAACGGATAACCATGACAAAAATAGATGCTTATTACTGTACTCTGTCGGTGACTTATTTAAAGTCTTTCGGAACAAAGCGGCCAGACCACAGCTGACAGTTAATTGC
>CM032447.1:48989945-49032770 GCA_019049505.1 Pachyrhynchus sulphureomaculatus
AAAAAAATCAATCCGGTTTATATTATGTTCCGTAATTCTGAGAGGATTTCTCCAAAATTTCTTTTTGTTGTCCTCAAGAAAAATATTCTCTGGATCTTATTTTGAAAATATTGTAAGAACAATTTAAACTAATTGAGAAAAATTGTAAGATTCCTAAAAAATAAATTTCTTGGATTATTAAGTATTGTATGACAATAGTATTTCTCTTTCGATGGTAAAATTTTATAGACAGAAGATAGTGTTTGCCAATGGGGGGGCGCGATCTCATCATTTATTGCAGAAATAATTATAAATAAATTACTTATTATGTTGTGAACAATCTTAAGATTGAATTTCCGTTGTCTTTCAGTATGTCGACCATTTAAACACTCTCAATCCCTGGCGGGAGGTACACAATATAGTCAACATTTTAACTCTTTTAATAAAGATTTAGTTTTTATAGTGGAGGAAGAGAAGGACAATTCTGTCCCCTTCCTGGATACGTTGTGTGGTCAGATTCGATGATAATTTTATTAAATTAGAAGGGGGGGGGGGTCTAGGGGTAGTAAAACAATAAGGTCTGGAAGATATATTCCGTTTAATTCTTACCATCCGTTTAAACAAAAAAATCAATACCATCATAGTTTTAAAACTAGAATAACTTAAATTTGCCATTCCGTTTTTATAGAGAAGATCGTGGAGTTGTTGAAAAGTGTTTTATTTGAGAATAGTTACCCTGTTAACATCTTAAGAAAGATTCTTAAAAACAATAACAGACCACCTATTTATGGGCGCAGTGATGATTTGGGAACTGCAGATTTAAAATATGGGAAAACATAATATATTAAAGAAACTCTTTTGAGTCAATTCGTCACTATTTAACAAACAGTAACATAAACAATTCAATTATGTTTCAAAAAAGTTGAATCTTTTTTACTCTAACATCAAAAGATGAAACTGATAAATTAAAAAATCTAATATAGTTTATGGAAATACAATGTGAATGTGTACAAATATACATAGGCTAAACATCTCAAAAATTTCTCTAAGAGAATTTCTTTACATAAAAAGTGACTAATAAACATATGCCTAATTCGACTAGCCTTAACTCACATGTAAATAAAGTAATACCACCGAGTCCAATACAAGAAAATTTCACCCATTGACTGTGAAGAAAACACTTTTCGAAGAAATTTCATTGAAATAAATGTTATAAAAAAGAACTGTAAAAAATAGTTGTCAACATAAAAAGGATGTAGAAGGTTTAAGTTCAATTTATATGTTGTCCCAAAAAAAAAATTCACTAAAACAATAAAAACAAATGAGGCTTGCATGAAAAAAAAAAACTGACCCTGGTAATTATATATAATAACTCAAGGTTGATGGTTTTTTCTGGTTAGTAAGTAGGGTATCTGTCAATTTAGTTTAATCTGACCTTTTTGCTGAAACATCCGATTTTTTTTATAAATATTCCGGTGCTTATACATTATACGGCCTTTATATGTTATGTTAGATTTTAAATGTGTCATGTCAAAAAAGAAAAAAGCAAGAAAGAGAATAATAAAGGTAATTTTAGTTTTGAAAGTTTTAAATTCAAATTTATTAGGGATATTACTTCAATGTTGTTTAATTGATTCCTATTAGTTTGCTGTATAATATAAAAAAGACAGTTGTTGTTTTCAATTAAGTTTTTAATTGATGGGAGGAATAAAAAAGTCCATAATCTTCTCGAGGTTTGTTATATACTGTAACTCTCCTGTATATTGTTGACTATTTGAACATTAATACTGACTGGATCCTAGTGTTTGTTTCTTTTTCGATTTGTAGATCTTTCCTGATTAAATCTAAATAAAACTGAATAAAAATACAGTATGATAACAGAGAAATCTACATCCTTTTTTTTTCTCTCGTCTCTAATTTGGGGTGATTCTATACGTATTTACACATTATTTGTATATATATACGTATATATATATATATATATATATATTATATATATATATATATATATATATATATATGTATATATATATATATGTATCTATATAATATATTATAAATATAATATATATATATATATATATATATATATATATATAACTATATATATATATATAATATAATATATATATATACTATATATATAGTATATATATATATATATATATATATATACTATACATTATATATTATATTATATATATATATATATATATATATATATATATAAATATATATATATATATATATATTTATATATATATATATATATCTATATATATATTATATATACATATATATAATATATATATATATATATATATATTATATATATATATATACATATATATATATATATATTAGGATATCTATATATATATATACATATATATATATATATAAATATATGTATGTATATATGTATGTATATATATATATCTATATATATATATACTCGTAAATATATATATATATATATATATATCTATATATATATATATATATATATATATCCTGCACTCGTGCATTATAGCATGAAAGTGGATGGTTTTGTAAGTTTGGATACCTTGGTCCACCCAATGGAACGGGGAACGTCCTCAGGATCTTCTTCTCAGGAAAACTTTTTCTTGACCGATGAGGTTTTCTAAACATTCCTGACCTTTTAATAATATATTATATATTCTAATATATACTATAAATATATATTACATATATAATATTTATATATATATATATATATATTATATATATATATATATATAAACTTACGATAATTTTAATAGTTGAAATCATTTAAATATTTTACGAAACCTAAGTAGTTAATTTCAGTTGAACATTCATCTTATTAATTAAAATATTCATACATTTAATCATAGCGGCTTTTAAAATTTGAACTATCAACTTTGTTAATTAATTAAAATTAATAATAGAGCCTAGAATGAAAGTGAAAAATTTTTTCCAGACGTCGAATTATACCTTTCAGACCCCCAAGTTGACCCAAAACGTGGCCAAAGACCCAAATGAGAGTCAGAGCAATGCTAACTATTTTAATGGATGGATGTTAAAACTACCTTGGTATATGAACTTCTACGTTAAATTGACAGGCAGCTTGGGGTAGTTTTAAACTAGCATTTATGGACTGACTAAGAGCCTTTTAAATTGGTAAAATTGTTTGTTTTAAAAATAGACAAGGTATACCAGTTCGTAATAAAACAAATCTGCGTCTATATGAATGCGAGGGGTGATTTCAACCCTTTACAGTTCAGCAGAAACAGCAAATCAGGAAAACTATTGTGCATGTCGTATAATATTGTCGGTGGTCTATCATAGAAATATCTTTATAAATAAAAGAAGAGATAGAAAAAAGACATGAAAAACATATAACAATAACATTATTTCCTAAGTAAAAACGGAGGCGGGATGCCTACATGTGTGGGTAAGGAATTGAATGATATTCGTAACCACAGTCAATAAAAAGAGCGGAGAAACGATCCCGTGTTGATCACAGTAAGTAGACACGCTTATTCGAGAATGCGATGTTTGAGGGGCGTGTTCGCGTCGTCATCTAAGGTCAATTGGTTTGCCCTTGTGGGTTTTAGGTTATTATTTCCAGAATTCTTTAAGGGTAACTGGTTATTCCAGTCCTGCTTGATTGAAAGGTGTTTATTATTTGTACTACTTTGGATGGAATATTATATTTTGCCCTTATATGTGATGAGTGTGATTTGCCTCGAATATGTGTTTCACTGTCAATGTGGTTATGGCAAAAGGAGCAAAATAATGCTGGCTCGTTCTTTAATAAAATGAGAGTGCGTTTGATATACGTGTCTGTTTGCCAATCTTCTTAGCATCGAGAATGATAGACAGCGACTGGGACTGCTAGGTATAGAGTCTTCGTTCCAACTTTCAAGTCAACCTGGCTCAGCGGTGCAAATAGTGGAAAATCGGTACGTGCGCAACTAGTTAGTTCTGGTAAATTAACGAGGCCTAATATACTTGTAGTATGACAAGGTGAAAAGATAGGAATACGTAGGTCAAAATGTGCATCAATGACGGAGTCAGATTGCCTGCTACACGAGTCATAGGAGCAATCTGCTCCCCCCACAGATATCTGCGTGTGCGAGTGAATGCGAGTGTTTGTATGCCACAGTGGAGAAGAATACTGATCACACTGCTCCGTAGTAATTCCCTCGATGTGCGCTAGTCAAAGTGCTAGTGATACAATAGCTCGGTCCATCATCGTGTATGAATATATCAGAGAAAGAAAGAAAGTCCTTGTTGAATAATCTAATTTTCATATGGTTCGCTTTAACGTGTAGGTCTTGAACAGTATTTCTATTGTGTTTTACAAGGTGTTATTTTTAAATATTTTTTAAATTATAAAAACGCTATAGAAGCGGAGCTTATGCGGAAAAAGGCGATTCACGTTCTATGAGAATACTTTTAGAATAGACTTAAGTCGCCAACTGTTCTTCGATGGTCCAAGGTATCAAAGTTTTTGATGACGTTATGGGTTTCCAGACAGGCAAATAAGCTCTCTTCTAAATAGAATCCAATAGTATGCAATGTATATTTGAAAGCAGAGCCCCCCAACCATTGTTGTTGTTTGTTACAGAATTAAGCTAATTGAGGAGTAACTAAAACTTTCTAGTTAAAAATAGTATTCCCCGACATTTGAAAAGCTCTCTAGAGCTATGCATATGCGACATGTTCATGCCAAGGACATATTTAATCCCTAGGTACGCCCATTTGAACTTAAGTGATAAGCTAGAGGAAATGTCAGATTTCGTTCACAGCACGTAACTATGTTTAGATCCCGCCAACGTCTAAAATTATATATAGAAAAAACTGCCGCCTGTCTTTTCGTAAATAGACTCTTGAGTTACTATTACCCCCAAGATAGAATCTCTTCTAGGTTCTTCTAGGAGCTGAAGGATTTCCTGCTGTCTACAGATAGCCTTGCATAGTAGCCCCCGATTCATGTTCGTAACGTTCAAAGTAAATGAAAAGACATAAGCCGTACTGTTCATCTGCAAAGATATAGGTTGGATTTCGGATACTTCCCCACGTCATACTGTTAATGTAAATGAGAAAAACAGTAGGAGACAGTAACAAGAGCCTTGGGGCACAACCGGTAAAATAATGATAGTGAAGGTGTCTTGGAAATCCGTCGACTGCCACCCGTACCATAATGCTCTCTGAGGATACTCGAGACCCATAAATCCAAAACGTTTTAGATATATCCATAAGGACGTAACTTAGCCAACAATCGGTCATGTCAAAACAAAATCAAGTGCAACGGCTCTAAATTCTACCAAAATACCCAATTACGTTGTTCCAAACAGGTGTTATATAAGATCTCCTGTTAATCTTTGCTTACGAAAGCTATTTCCAACAGGAAGGAAATATCGCATCATTCGGTAGGATAAATTGAAAAGTCTACCGATTACTGGAGTTAGTTCACTTGCACCTTTTTTGGGTACTATGGCAGGTATTCCATCAGCGCCAGGAGCTTCTATGTTGTATAGCTTCAGTACAATACGTTTTTGTTATACGCTGTCTGAAGATTAATATTCGGCATCCTTGACTAAACTATGAGACATAGTGGGTAGAATTTGAAGCAAAGAGTTCAGCAAATAAATTAGCTTTTCTCAACAGGTGTGCAATGATATTTCTAGCCGTTGTGAATGGTAGTGTAGCGGATTTGGTGAAATTTTGACTAATGACCTTAGCGACTGATCATAAGAAATTATTGGAGCAGGTAAGAAGTTTATTCTTAATTCGTTGATTGTGTATCTGTGGTTTTGTCGATAATTTCTTTACATCTGTTCTTGGCACGAACAAAGATGTTATGATTTATATTCATAAATCGTAAACTTGCCGTTGGGAGGACAGTTCTTCGAAAATGGGACATAAGCTTCTATACCAGCTAAAATTACATGGGAAATTTCCTTAGCGTATTCAGATGGGAAAGTTCGAGAATATTCTATGAGTTCTTCCCATTTAACAGATTTGTAGTGCCAAATCCTGCATAGTTTAGACACTTCCTTGCCACTAAACAGTAGGATACTCGATATTGAAAGCAGTTTCTGTTCGAAAGAACCTAATGAAGACTTAACGGCAACACTATAAACTCTATGGATTGGTGGTTAAAAAAACAGATCTAGAAGATGGCTAACCCTCCGTCTACATTAGGGATCCGTGTTAGTTGATCCATAAGCTGAGGTAAAATCACAGGTGAGAATAATTCAGCTTCACCACCTTGTTTGTCGGTCGTATTTTGAATACTTAAGTTAGTAGTTGTTGTGGACCTTAAAGTCGCCCAGTATGGCAATTTCGGCATTTAGATAATTAATCTTTAAATGATTGATGGTGTCTGCAAGAGATGCGAAAAGTGTTCTAAAGCTAGTATCACTTGGCAGTAGACGAAGGCAGCAAAAAACCTTTTGATTTGTTGAGTCGTTATTTTTAACCACATAACATCAAATGGTCGGAGTTCCCGAGCCTCCTCTCGTTGGTAAAGAGAGATCATTTCTGACGAAATGACAGATTCCAAAGCTAACGCCTAAACTGGGAATAGAAGTTATGCCTAAGATAGAGAAAGTTGACTGTGCTGGTCGATGAACTGAAGTTGGTCTCGTACTGAGCGAGGACATGAAGCTTATTTCATTACAGGTGTTAATACACTGAATTTATGTTTGAGTTTAAATTTCGTATGTTTAAAAAAATCCATTTTGAAAATTGCGATCTCCGCATGTTAACACCATCGTATCAGCGCTATTTTACCCCTTGAAATTTTTTGGTCCTAGGACCTTCATCATTTTATTTTTCCCACAGTGAATGCGAAGATATCAACACCGCCACGAAACGTTAAGCAACTTTAAGCAGCCTAAGCCGATACGATGGTATCACACCGGGCAGTGCCTGGTGGGATCTGGGCATCTACTATCTAACTTTTAGTCCTTTCTACCGGGGGTGATATTCTATCTCGTACCCTCAGAGATATTTATTTTATATAATATATATATAATATATATATATATATATATATATATTTATATATATATATATATATATATATATATATTTATATTTATATATATATATATATATATATATATATATATATATATATATATATATATATATATATATATATATATGGCATTGGTAAAGCAACCAAAGGCGAATCAAAAGATCCGCACTTTAAAAAATTCCCAAAAGTGTTCTCTGTATTTGCTATACCATCCCCACCCAAGACGCATTTCGCTGTTTCACGGCTCATCAGCTGGGCTAGTTTCAGCAAATACATCGAACACGATTTCAGACCTTATCCGGGTATTAACGGAAAACCATGACAAAATAGATGCTTAAACTGCACTCTGTCGGTGACTTATTTAAAGTCTTCCGAACAAAGCAGCCAGATCACAGCTGACACTTAAATTGTAGAAAGCGCACCTTCTCGAGCATCCCGCTCGAAGGCATAGATAGCATTGGTGAAGCAACCAAAGGCGAATCGAAAGCTCCGCACTTTAGAAGTTCCTAAAAGTGTTCTCTATATTTGCTAGACCATCCCCAGATGCGTTTCGCCGTATCGCGGCTCATCTGCTGGACTAGGTTCAGCAAATACACAGAACACGATTTCAGGCCTTATCCCGGGTACTAACGGAAAACCATGACAAAATAGATGCTTATACTGTACTCTGTCGGTGACTTATTTAAAGTCTTTCGGAACAAAGCGGCCAGACCACAGCTGACAGTTAATTGCAGAAGCGCACCTTCTCGAGCTTCCCGCTCGAAGACATAGATGACATTGGTGAAGCAACCAAAGGCGAATCGAAAGACTAATAAGGCAAAAATATACATAAATAATTATATTACTAATTGTTTTCAGAATAAATATGAAACCTAATAAATGAAAATACGATTACACAGCCCCACAAAAAAAAAGTGGGGTATACTTTTGATGCGATATATCAGATCCGTAGTATTTTGCCCGCTGATCACGAATCTGACGTCAGAATATCGCCATCACATCTCGATTTTTTTCTAACCTCAAAAAAATAGGTAAAAATTAGTAAAAATTAAGAAAAAATATACTCCTAAAAAATTGATTCAAGCTTTTCCATGAATCCAAAGATGTATTAATATGTATTCGGACACGCTAAGCTAATATTCATCGGTTGGATTAAGCCATACAGTTCTGTTTTCTTTCTAACCTCAATAAATCAGACAGATATAGTGCTTCTCGAATGCAAAAACGAATTCAAATTAAAATTCAACCGATTCTTACCAAATTTGGTACACGGGGGTTTTTTTGGGTTGCTGATCATGAATCTGAGGTCGGATTTGCAAAATTCAAAATGGCGGATCCAAGATGGCGGACAAAATTTTTGAAAACCAACCGATTCCTACCAAATTTGGTATACAGTTGGGGAATCCTCAAACCTGATACTCTTAAACCCTAAACCCTGAAACCTTAGATTCCCACACCCTCTAACCTCAAAAAAATAGACCTCAATAACCCTGTAACTTTAAAAATGAGACCCAATAAACTCAAAACCAGGACTTTTAAACCATATACTCTCAAATAGTAGACCCTTAAGCCCTAGAATTGCGAAGGTTAGACCCCCGCGCCTAACTTTCCTTTTTTTGGCTGTATCTTGTTCTTTTTTTCCGCGAATGACCTATTCAAAGGCTTTCTGCCCAAACGCTTTTGAGGACTTGTTTCTCTTTTTAGCGACCAGCAATAGTCCGCTAGCATATGGTCATCCCATCGTCCTTGATACCGATTTTCTATGATTTTCAGATCTTGGTGAAAACGTTCCCCTTGCTCCTCACTGTAGTCACCAAGATTATCTGGGAAATCATCGATGTGGGAGTCCAGGAAATGTAATTTTAGATTCATTAAGCAACCTAATGTTTGAAAATTTTTTACCATTTTCTCGACTATTTCTTTTGTACTTAGGACTTTTATTATTTCCCAAAAAAGTTTGTTGCGACTTCTTTAAAACTAAGCCAAGCAGCTTTTTCAACTTTATTATTTTTAGTAACAAATAATGAATCTTGAAACAATTTTCTTATTTGTGGCCCGTCAAATACGCCTGCCTTAATTTTAGCTTCAGAAAATTTCGGAAATTTTTTATGCAAATATTTGAAACATGGGCCGTTTGTATCTAATGCTCTCGTGAATTGCTTCATAAGTCCAAGCTTAATGTGAAGCGGGGGAATAAGAACTTTTCCTGGATCTACCAATGGTGGAAACAATACATTATTTTCACCAGGAGTGAACGATTCTCTTGTTGGCCAAATTTTTTTCTTATAATGACGTTCCCTGTCTCTGCTATTCCACAGACATTTATAACAGGGATAAAGTGTAAACCCTGACTGTTGGCCAAGCAATATTGTTACAATTTTCAGATCTCCACAAATTTTTCCAGTTATGATCAGAATATTTTATTTTTATCAAAAAGCTGCTTCATTTTTTCATATTGCTCTTCCATAACTGTGGAATGAACAATCGGAATGGGAGCGTAAACGTTGGTATTATGCAGCAAAACTGCCTTAATGCTCCGTTTAGAAGAATCAATGAACAGTCTCCATTCTTCAGGATCGTATGAGTTATTTTGAAATTCATCCATTAGACCTTTTACATCGGTACAATATGAAATTCCTCGTCCATTGTTAAATATTTTCGAAATTCTTCATCTCTATTTCTATAATAAGAAATCATAGCTTCTGGCTTAAGTAAATGTCTTTTCTTTAAAAAGGAAGCAAGATGCTCTGAACCATCTTTGGATAAGCCTAAATCTCTGACTAGATCACTAAGTTCTGACTGTAATACGAGTATTGGTTCTGATTTACGGTTGTATGGTAGAAATTCTTTATCTGTGTCACTAGTATATGATAGGTTGTTACTAGAACATTCATTAGTAACAGTGTTTGAATCTTTTTCGACAGTCTCAATGTTTTCGGCATGAACTGATAAGGTGAAATCATTTGTTTCCATAACATCAGCATCAAGTGGTTCAGGAGGCGGAATTAGTTTAGTTGGTCTTGTTACTGTCGAAACATCGTTATAATAGTGCTTTTATTTTTTCGGTTATGCCTAGATACAACATTCATACAAAAGTAGCAATCATTTTCACTGTATGGTCTATTCCACATTGCTGGTCTGGAATATTTAATCGCCTTCTTATTGATGTACAACATTATTTTGCAAGAACTGCAAATGATGTGGGGAACCCAATCTGTATCCTGGTGCTGTATTTCAATATTAAAACAATCCTTATATAAGGTTTTAATCTTATCCGTTATCGGTGACCCCATTTTACTCAATACGTGTTGACAGCAAATATAACAAAATGAATCACTGTTTTTATCGCACTTATGAAAAAGTCCTTGTACCGTGAGATCGTTTTCTTGTAGCATTATACTCTACATGAGCCAAGTGACCCACACATGAAGAGCTACGGTCGCTGGATGACGACGGCTGCGGGCCCGCTTTCCCCCACCCTGACCAACCGCCGATACTGGGTTTCCGAGTCCCTGCACCGTAATTCTCTTTCTTCTACCTGCCATGACGGCATCTAAGCCGTTATCCAGGGACTCTGCCGGCTAGTGGAGTAACACCGTTGCCCACCGTCACCACGTGGAGGTGTCCTGGATGCAGGTAGAAGAATAAAAATCGACCGATGAAATTTTCTCGGCGTTCAAAATGGCGCGAAAACATCTGCCATCTTGAATTTTGCAAATCCAACCTCAGATTCGTGATCAGCGACCCAAAAAATCCCCGTGTACCAAATTTGGTAAGGATCGGTTTGAATTTTAATTTGAATTCGTTTTTTTTGCATTCGAGAAGCACTATATCTATCTGATTTATTGAGGTTAGAAAGAAAACAGAACTGTATGGCTCAATCCAACCGATGAATATTAGCTTAACGTGTCCGAATACATATTAATACATCTTTGGATTCATGAAAAAGCTTGAATCAATTTTTTAGGAGTATATTTTTCTTAATTTTTACTAATTTTTACCTATTTTTTGAGGTTAGAAAAAAATTGAGATGTGATGGCGATATTCTGACGTCAGATTCGTGATCAGCGGGCAAAAATACTACGGATCTGATATATCGCATCAAAAGTATACCCCACTTTTTTTTTTTGTGGGGCTGTGTTATTTTTATATATGTTACAGTAATATGGAAACTCAGTTTTTAAATATTTATGGTAATATCATCATTAAAAGTATTATGATGTTTAAGCAAGGTTAGTAGATTAGAGTAAATGGCACTAAATCTTTTTTTTTCTAAATATTATTTGGATTAATATATACCTCTATCATTTCTATAGTAATTTTTTTAAGATAAATAAATTAAATCTGGTTTCAATATAGTTAAAAATATATTCTAAATTAAATGTGTATATCGAAGAAGCATGTTTTTGTACTTAAATTCTAAACTAATTACTACATAATTACTGATACGTTTAGAGCAAGAAACTTTTGCCTTTTAATTTAGTAAGAATATTTCCTTTTATAGTTATATCTTTGAAAGCTAGTTTATTGAATCTCTTTGTTGACAAACGCCACAAAGTCTTTTTAATCGTTTGGTAATTTTTTTAGTCAGACTATATATATATATATATATATATATATATATATATATATATATAATATATATATATATATATATATATATATATATATATATGTACATATATATATAATATATATATATATATATATATATATATATATATATATATATATATGTATATATATATATATATATATATATATATATATATATATATTAGGTTTTTTCAATTCCTCAGAGAGATTAATCAAATATTAAATATCTGGTGGTAAAACCATAGTACGTATCTAAATGTGTAATCTAATGAAATAAATTTTTATTTAAGAATACTCAAGTAAAATCAAGATTTCCGACATTAGCTAATTAAATGTAAGGAAAGAAACAATTCTCAATAACAACTACTCTTTGTCATCTTAGTTTTCTTAATTAGCCAACATTATTTCGGTTCGTTCTAAGGTGTTTACGTCTGTTAATAAAGCACAAGAACAAAAGAAAAACAAAAATCGGTAAATTTATTTACCTATTCTAAATAATAAGTCTTAAAATTTGGTTACTACCACATCTAAAAAATTCCCATAATACTAATAAAAATAATAATTTACCACTACACCTTTTATATATTTTACTCTAAATATTATGTCTAAAATTTGTCGAATATATCAAAAAAAAGGCGTGCAAATGTGTCAAAATGTTATCGAAATTATACTATACATATTAAATTGTCCCCGCCCCCTTCAACCATTTCCTAGGTTAAACTTGAAAGCAAATAAAAAATAACCTGTTTTTTTAATTCGTCGACTTTAAACGCCTACAAAAGGATATATAACACGGTATATAGGAGGCAGCTCTCTATTTTTTTATTCTGTAACGAAGTAAGATTTATCGATCCCCACCTCTTTCACTTTCTGGGCCTGAAACGATATCGTTCAAAAATCATAGGGTTCGTCTCTTTATTAGATGTTATCTATGTCCCAAGTTTTTAAATTGATATTTCATTTCATTCGAGAGTTATCGTGCGAACAGATCGACAGACCTTGAATAAAACACACTATGATTTCAAAAAATTCATTATTGGTAATTGAAGTATATAATGTATGACATTTAAATACGAAAAATAATATCCGCCAAATATCCACCTCTGGCAGCTTCACATATGTCCACTCTTTTGTCAAAATTTTCGATGACATTTTGTCATAATTGCGATTCTAACTCGCCAATAACGCGAGTAATTTCGTCCTTCAGCTCAGAAATCGATTGTGGGTTATTCTTATAGATCTGGCTTTTCACAAAACCCTAGAAAAAATAGTCCAAAGGAGTCAGGTCATATGATCTTGGTGGCTAAATTAACATCACTGTTTCTGGAGATTACACCTTCAGGAAATTTGCTCTGCAACAAGTCAATGGTTTCAAGAGCAGTGTGATAGTTTGCGCCGTCCTGCTGAAACCAAATATTCTCCAGAGTGTTGTTATTCAATTCAGGCTACAAAAATTCTATCATCATCTCACAATATCGTAGGCCATTCACAATTACAGCTTCACCAGCATCATTTTCGAAGAAGTATGGACCAGTGGCACCTCCTGCCCAAAATGCGCACCAAACAGTGACTCGTTTAGGATATAAAGTTTCTTGATGACCAATCGTAGATTTTCCTCATCCCAAATACGGCAATTTTCTTTATTAACATTTCCACCAATTTGAAAATGATGAAATCATCTGGTTGTTCTTTGACCCAATTGGTAAATTCACGTTTTGAATGATCCAATGGCTTCAATTCCGGTGTTATTTGAGGTTTACATACCTTCAGAACTAAACCCTTTCGTAAAATTCGCCATGTTGTGGATTCACTAAATCCAGTTTATTGTGAACGTCGACTAATTCTGGATCTTCACGAACCAAATGAATATGCTCTTTTGAACGATCGCTACGACTAAGATCTTTCTCTTTTTTTATCTTTCACCGAATCAGTTCCTTAAAATTTTTGAATAATTCGATTGATAGTGCTTTCAGATGGACAATTATGCAAACCGTAAATATTACGTAATTTTCTAAATACATTTTTCACTGAACGCCTATTTTCATAAAATAATTTAACAATTTGAACGCGTTGCTTTATATTGTACGACCCCATTTTTATAAATTTCATACATTATACTTTTCAAATGTCACAAGACCCGGGCGGGCTATTTCATAACGCCATCTGTGTCTTATTTAAGAAATAGATAAACCGCTCAATTCCAAAGACCGTTGAGTAAAAAGCAAATTGATAAATCGAAAAATATTTATTTATATCAAAATACAGTTTTTTTGTAAGTAATTTCTTCCCAGAAGCGAGGATAGTTTCTATAAGCTTTAGTCTGGATATATCATCATAAGAAAAAAATAAAGCCTTCAGATCAGGGCTATGTAAAGGTCAGCTTTGTGACTTTCATTTATTGGAGAAAATTTATAAAATTACTAATAAATACATGCTAGAAGTGTGTGATGTCGTTCCATCCTTCTCAGTTATGGTTCTATGGTTGTTATCGAGATTTTGTATAAGGTGTGTGAGGCGTCTCTATAGGCTAATATAAAAGACTTTAATGCTTTAGTTTTCGATTTTCTCAGACTTCAGTAACGACAATTCTGTTTTTTTACTTAGTCGTTAATGCTACAAGACTAACAAGTTTGAGCAATCTGGGTAAAAAATTGTGTTCTTGTAAAGTTACATCGAGCTAAATGTTGAAAAAATTGCCAATACCTGACGTAATTCTAATATGTTCGGATTGCAAAAAATTGTTAATTGGAATATAAAGATATGAAAGTAATAATTTAATCTTACATATAAAAATTTGTTTAAAAATTTCATTTTTAAATGTTAATGCCATAGAAAGTATTCAATAGACGTAGCCCCCTTAATTCCCCCCAAAGCGGTCTATGCTAGAAATACACGTCGCGCAAATACTTCACATCTGTATGAAGTTCTGCTTGTCACTCCTCGTATAACCCTTTTCGAGCATCTTTTTATACGGATATCCTTTTGAAATGTTTTACCCAGCTCTGTGTTCTCTAACAAGTACTATTTATAGCGATTTAAGACCAACATGATATACCATAAATTTAGTATTTAGGATAGGTTCCAACAATATAACATAATTTAGTGTATTTTATTAAAAGAAGTTTATGAAATACATTTTTGTTTTCTAACTCCAATATAGAGTTCAGGATCCTATTGATTTTTAGTGTTCCCTACGGAACACTTATAAGATCACTTTGGTGTCTGTTCGTCTGTCTGTCCGTCCGTCTGTCTGTCTGCCGTCTGTCACATCCGAGTTTCTGCGAAACTACTTGACGTAGAAAGTTGAAATTGATGGCCTCATCAGAGCCGTGTAATTTTGAACGTTAAATTTTGACTTAAGGGTTTTTTTGGGGCGAAATCGGAAGTGAAATAAAAATTTACCAGGTCATCGAGTGAGGTGTCAAATAAAAGCTTGTAAAAACACGAGTTCAAAAATATATATAATGTAATACTTGCGCACTTTTTTCTTTGTGTTATTTTTAAAAAATTACGAAAAAGCGCTGTCCCCCCCTTATCTCGAAAAGTACTGATCAAAAAATTTTGAAAAAATTTTGGAATATTCTTAACAGGGTGTAGATTGAACGAAAATTATCACGAGAGCATCACCTTTAATAATTTATCTGGTATATAAAAAAAAAATTTCAAGTTCAACCGTTTTCAGTAAAAAAAGCTTTGTTGAAAACTCATTTGGGGTGTGTTTTGTGAAGTCATTGATCACTTTATAACTCCGTAAAAAAAAATTATTTTAAAAGTAATCAACGTACGGATTGTGCACGTCCGACTTCCACTTGGCCGGTTATTTTCTTCAAATACAGCTTGACAGTCAACCATCACGACCACCCACACACGCATAGAGTGCAAGAACTTCTTGGCCATTCTCTCGGTTTCGCGGAAAAAATATGGACCAATAATTCGAAAATATTCCACACCATACATTAAGCGACCGATGGTTTTGGTTTTGAACTTCCTGGACCCGAAATGGATTAACTGTTGAATAATAATGCATGCTGTGGCTGCTTACTGCTCCATTACTGTGAAAAGTTTCAGAAAACATTATTTTGGATAAAAAATTTGGATCTGCCTCTATTGCTCCATTCATGGTGATACAAAAGTTTTCTCGTCGTTCAAAATCACTGTCTTGAAATTCTTGGTGTAGTTCCATACGAAAGGGATGATACTTGTATTTCCTCGTGGAGCAATTAGCCGTAGATTGGGATGTGTCAGATAAGTCAGCTAGTTGACGGCTGTTGACCTGGGGATTATCTTCAATATGAAGTAAAATCTCCATTTCCTCTGTGGTAGCATTCTGGTTTACTACTTTCCGTTTCGTATACTCAACGCTACCACTACCATCAAGCCGTTCCACTAAGCACTGAAATGATTTTTCTAGATGGTATACGTCTATTAGGGTACTTCGCTCCGTAAAGCCTTACTGCCAAAAGACAATTTTTTCCCGCCTCGCCCAATATGTAAACCATAACAATTAATTCATTTTTTAGGAAAATCCATAACTATTACCTTTATACACCACTTAATACAACAAATTAAACTATTTTTACTTTCTTAATAGACATATCAAAATTTGAAAATGCCTACATTTTTGTTTTGTCTTGGCAACTATGATGTTATAGCGTAAGTGTATTAAAAATAAGGGTAAAAAATTGAAAAACTGAAAATAAATCGAAAACTATTAGAAATAGGTATATTACATACTTAATAAAAGTTGAAGGGTTTTATAAAATCTATCAGAAAAAATAATAATGTACAGGGTGTGCCATTTAAAAAATTTGATATTTTTCAATTTAAAATAGTCGAAATGCATAAATTTATGTTTGGACACTCTGTAGCATCTAACTCAAATTTCCCTACATATATCTTTTTTTCTCATCTCTATAGAATGCTCGTACCAATTATGAGTATTCCACCTTCAGAAACAATGGTGGTACTGGCAATTTTTTACAAAACTAGTATTTTTTTAACAAAATTGAAATATAAGAAAAAACTACTAGATTTAGATATATAACATCATTAATAAAAAGTTATAAAATTTTACGCAAATTTTAAAAATAAATTAGAAAATAGGATGTTCCATTTAAAAAAACATATATTATATCGGCCACACTTTTTTGAAGTACCCCGTACTCAAAAATAATTTTAAACATTTTAACATTCTTAAAACTATTTTATTTAACATTTTGTCGTCATTCCCGACACAAACGCGATAATGAACTTTACTCTATCGTTGACTCACCGTGTACACAAAAAATTTTCGATAATTTTATTTTAAACTTGAAATTAATTTTCTAAAACTACCAATTTATTTCAGAGTCCAAATGAAAATGGAAATCTAATCCATACGGCAAGCAACAACAGCAACACCGTACAAAATCCACAACTGACCCAAAATGTACTAAAAGCCCGAAGGGGAGTCATTAAAATGTTGATCATAGTAGTTTGTGCATTTGCTCTATGTAATTTACCTTTCCATGCCAGGAAAATGTGGCAATACTGGTCTCCCAATTATCAGGGGCACACAAATTTTAGTGCACTTTTGACTCCGCTTACTTTTTTATCGACTTATTTTAATTCCGGAGTTAATCCGTTACTGTATGCATTTCTGTCAAAAAATTTTAGAAGGTAAGTAATTCTATAAAATAAATTTAGAAAAATTATAGTTTTAGGATATTAATACAACTTGATGAAACTAATCGTTAGCGTAGATGTAAATCTTTACATATTCCAACACATAAAATATCTAAAACTTAATAAATAAATAAATAAGCTTTTATTTCATAAGATCAAGGTACATGATATGGAAAACGTCCGCTTATTACCACGGAATACATAGACCCTATGGCAACGAAAAGTAAACAATATTATATATATATATATATATATATATATATATATATATATATATATATATATAAATCGAATTACAACGTCCTCCGACGTCTTGAGATGCCCAGTCTTCATGCCTCTCTGTCCATCCAAAGAGAATTATGTAATTCCTTTCTATTCTTTCTCTCCAGTTTCGTCGTGGGCATCCTCTTCATTTCCTACCGTGTGGTGTCCAATTTAATATATGTTTCCGGAGCCGCTCCTCTGGCATTCTTTGCGTGTGTCCGTACCGAAAGTTTTTTACACAATTTGTTTACATGACCACCCCAACTTAACTGTTATCCATCCTAAAAGTTTAGTCTCTGTCATCTAGGCAATAGAATGTCCCCTTGCACCCGTCCTAATTAAATAACTTTCATTAATTTGAGATGTTTTTGGTGTAAAGTTTATAAAAACTGTTTTTTTCGTTTTAAGACTTAACCTATTTATTGTAAACCACTGTTCAAATATACGCAACACACCCTGCAACTTATCAACAGCTGAAATAATACAGTTAACATAGCATATCTAACTGTTATTGTCTGCAAATATAGTAAGATAATTCTGGTCACTGACGTCTGATAAATCGTTTAAAAATATTAGAAATAATAGGAGGCCGTGAATGGATCCTTGTGGCACCCAAATGTAGACTTTTAATCTGTTTGACCTCAATCCAGTTACGAGCGTATCCAATCACCCACTTTCTCTCTCAGACTAGAAGGTTCAATCTTCGATAATAGACCATGGTCGATCAAATCGAAAGACCTACTTAAGTCTATAAAATGTCCAAAACAGTGGAGTCTAATTGCCTATAAAGCTGTTTAACAAAATGCAAAACTCTAAAAGCTGTACTTTTGCCTCTCACAAATCTATGCTGAAAGCAACCTTTTCCAGTTACTTTGAAATTGAGAACAAGCAAGATATTAAACGATAATTTTCGCATAACATTCTATCGCCTTTTTAAATAAGGACATTACTCTAGCAGTCCTAAAGACATCTGAAAATGTTGCCACTTCCAAAGACATAGTCACTAGATATTATAGAGGGTACACTGTAAAACCTTTAATAGACATCAATAATTTACTAGAAATTTAATCGATTTCAAATGGGTTTCATTTTTTTAAAGAAGTTTTTGTTCTTAATACATCATGCTCCGAGGCGGGTGAAAAAAACATAATAAGATTATTTATTGGAATTTAGTACATTGATACAGTAAAAGCAAACCTTATGGTTATTGCACACTAACTAAGTACATAATTTATCATTTAACGATTGTTTTGCAGAGTCCTTTGCCACCTGGTAAATAGGTACATTTTTTTTTGTTTTTCTTTCAGACCTGGAATTTAGGCAGGGAGCTACTTGATTGTACTATGTTTATTACATTTTTTAATTATACAAATGAGCCAAATCATTCTATATATACTATAACACGGAGAAATAGGCTGCCCATCGCTACAATAAACTGATTTAGTGTCAGGTAGAGAGTTTTTATTAAGAGATTCGTTAGTAGACGGTGGCAAAATGACATAGTCTTTATGCTCAAGCCTGTAGCGCACAACGCATGGTGGACTATTCGCAAAATAATGAAGTTGGTCTTTGTCTTTGTTGAAAAGGCTGTTTCTCGTTTTGACGATAAATTGATTTAGTGTCTGACAGAGACATTACGGCAGCAAGTCATCTTTTTTTTAATAAATATTCTGAAGCGATAATGTTTTTCGAAAATTATACCATACCGGAAGCTGTCGTTCCAATTTGTAGTCTTTAATAGAGAAAAAACCAGATGCTAGATTTCCGTCTGGTACAACCATTACTCTTTTATTTATTTTATATCACTAGTTAGGTTAGCAAACAGCGTATTAACCTGGATTGTTATCAACTGCAGATATACAGAGAAATAAATAGAATCGAACTTTTTATTTATTTGAATTAGTTATTGATTTTCATGTGTTGATAAGACTATTATTTATATTTTTAGGGGGATGCGAGAGCTAATTTTATGTTCTCACAAAAAGAAATGTTCGAGAAAATTAGCTACCCCAAATCATCGGAGAAACTGCAACCGATCAATACTAGGAGGAAACATAACCAGCATATCTATATTAAACAATGAACTGCATGACTCTACAGAAGACCTCTGATCAGAATTTAAACTCTATAATTATTTTTAAGGTGATCTTGGTTGTACAAATAGTGAGAAAGCGAGTTTGTGTAGATATATTGTTTAAAAATGATTCGAGCGAGTCATCACTCGCTAATCGGGTTTTGGATTAATTTAAACACCATTAAGTTATGGGTAATTACTAAGTTCAAAGGTTGAAACGGAGGATTTTACGGCTTTGTTTAGCTGGGAGGCCATTATTCTTAAGGTTAGATAGTGTCAAATTGGCTTTTCAGACCATACGCCTACGTTTATTTGACACAAATTTACCGATCTTTACTCGACGAGAATAAATGTTACGCTACACTTTGTAGTTGTGATAGTACAAAGGAAAAGTTACGGCATATTGGGCATTGACTTTACAAAAAATTTCAATTCCTGAAAGCTAACTTCCACCACCATCTGCCTCAAAATCATTCACTTATTGGTATTTACAATTCTATCAATATGCTATGAACTAGACAAATTAGACGCTCATGCTCATTTGACAATTTTGAAAATTCAACTTCCACACAATATAGGAATAACAATTTACTATTATAGCGTTACCGTATATACACGATTAATTTTGTAAAATACTTGAAAATTCCAAAAGACACGACATCTTAAAAAAGTGAAAAATTTCGTTCGTATAGCTTAGTGTATATCAAGGGAATACGAAAAATCTGTAAAATGAAAGAAACTGTACAATAGGTTGTAGCTGAACCTAAAGAGCTTACAGGACACGTCATTGATGTAAGAGAATCTAAAGTTTTTCTCTAAGTTTTCAGTATTTATAAATAAAAATTAGAAAATCAATAAAACTCTACATATACATTAAGAATATTAACAGAGCTCTGCATGAAGGACTATATAAATCACCGTTTATTACTCAGCAGTGAACACTAGTCAGGTTGTTGACCTGTATCTCTTCGGGCTCATTCACTGTTCTAATCTCAAAAAGTAAAAATCCTGCAAAATGTATCATAGAATCTTAGGCGAATCGTGGAAAAAGTTACTCCAATTTGAATAGGTCTAATTCCATTAATGCTACGGCGTTGTTCTCAGGTGTGTCGTCATAGAAGTGTATTTGACGTGGCAGAGGAAAGATATATGTTTTTAATGCCGCTCTTTTGGTATGTATTGACCGAGCTGCAGAATTTCAGTAGCGTCAAAGCAAGCAAAGTTCACGCTGCCAAGCGAACTACTGTGTCATTTTAATTATTTTTAAGTAAAAAGTATTTCTTTACAATAAGCAACCAAACGGTCCAAGTTTGTTATCGGATTGTTGCATTTTTATATGAAAAATTGTTTTTTTTTTTTAATTTTGGCTAAAAGAGTAAGTTAGGTTAACAATTTTATTAATATACAATAGTTCGATTGCCGCGCTAAAGGAGCAGGTTATCTTAAAAATTATGGCAAATAAATTTCTAACAAGAACATATCTTTTTTTAAAGAAGAATCATTTATTTTATTACAGCCTATATACGACGCAGGTAAGCATTTAAAAGAATAATTAAAAATTGAAATTATAAATCATATAAAATATTAAGTAGTCAATTCACTAAAAAAGTGTAGAATTAAAGCTGATCTAATTTGACAATTAAAGGTTGTAATTAATATAAATAATCGAAAGCCAGCTAAGATTATGACGCTGAACAGTACAATACTATAAAATTTTTTTTTATTTGTGATTAAACAGATAAAAATTAAATAGTTATGAAATTCTAAAAATTGTTATATTTTCCACATTTTCTAATACTTCAACTGTCTATTTTATCTATGTTGGGTATTTAGAATCTTTGGCACAATGACGCTACTCAGTATATATCACCACTACATCAAACCCTTTATTTTTGCACTCGATGCGCGTTTCACTAACCATGTTAGCTTCATCAGGAGCGATAACATCGCTCCTGATGAAGCTAACATGGTTAGCGAAACGTGCATAGAGTGTAAAAATAAAATGTTTGGTGTAGTGGTGATATATGCTCAACAGTGTCTATTTTATATAATTTTCTTATAAACATGTTTATTTGATAATATTCACCACATTAAATATTACATTCTTCAAATACATTCACCTGGAGAGTTGGAGGTGCTAAATTCCCTGGCAAAAAAATTGAGTCTAACTTTACGACCCATTTAGTGAATCTGGCTATTTGATTATTTTGTATGAGTATACATTTTAATTCTTAATTATTATCTGATACATAACCTTGTGCGTTTTGTAGGCTTTTAACGAAGATTGTAGTATCGCCTGACTAAAACGTGTCTGCTGTAATTAAAATAAATTATTTTTTGAAAAAATGGGAAAACTTATAATTTTCCCTAAATTAACCATAGATTACAATGTAGGATATGTTGAACGGTTTCTAAATAAATTTTACTTACTGCGTAATTGAGTTAGTTGTATAGTAAGTGATCACGAATTCGAATTTCAATTAGTAAATGATCGGTTTTTCAATTTTTGCAAATAAATCTGAATTACACTAGCTGTATAGCATATAGTATTTGTAAAATGTAATTGAACAAATTTGTGTTTGACGTTTAGGCTAGAGTATCAATCAGACGACCCTGGTACCCCGTTACTAGGGTGCTCAGATAGTCGATTTATAATAAAAACTCCTGATTGAATTAATGAAGTTCATAAATTCGATCTTGTGACAGAATGCAAAATATTATTATACGTTAAAACAGTAAATTAAATAATTTTTTCATAAATTTAGTTTGTTTAGGTAACCGTTTAAATCAATTTTGACGCCATTTATACCTATGGAATTTATTGAAAATTTCTTAAATTAAAACCACGAATTAAAGTAAATATTTTTTTTCTATAGGCATAGGCATAAAATTTTCATTTTAAATCATAATTTTTAAATTTGAACAACTTGATATGTTTATATTGCTTTTAGTTTAAAACCAAAGTTAGTTATATAAAAGGAAAGCGTTTTATAAAAATTAAAAATTAATGATTTTCTATCATGGTTTCAAGTGACTTTAATTAATTGCAGTAATATTTTATTAGAAGTATTATAATGAATGTTTTATATTAAAACATGTTTTTTATATGGGAAAAAGCTACACTTACAGCTTACTAGCTCTATTATGTAATAAAGAATCTACCTCTACAATTTTGTAATATTAGAGATATAAATATGTAAATATTTTGTTAATAAAATTCTTTTAAAAATGATTTTGTAAGATTTTCTTTTCTGAGTTTAAAAAGGAATTGTTTAAAGTAACTTTAAATAATGCAATTTTTATGGAAAATCTTTCTTACGTTACTGGAACATAATGAAAATACTCCTTAATTTTCGCCGACACACATTAATTTCCGTTGACTTAAATTTTCTTCGATTGTTTTTGTTTATCCTCCATGTTTTTGTCGTACAAATCAGACTACTCTAATAAGTATTTTTTAAGTTAAATGAACCATGAATTTAGAAAGAATCTTTCGTTTCTTTTCAAATTCATGGCTCCATTTGGACAGCTATATCGTTTATTGAGATGTATTAACGTTGCCCAGGTGCAGAAACATACATTTGTATTTCACGTACTTTTAAGATAACGCGATAGTAATGCCACGGAAGTTGTATATTTATATTAACTACTACCTAAAAACACACAGAACACCCAGCGATGGGCGGCATCGGATCGGAAATCATCGGTATATTATGCAGTCTCTTAACCAACCAAGCCATCAGCTAATTGCTTTCCAAGGGAGTGTGTTTTTATTCTCCCCTTCATCTGTTCCTATTGTATCGAAATTTCCTACTACCTACTCTTAACTAGGCGTGATAATTTGTACTAGTTTTTACTTCCTCTTTTCCTAATTAGATGTTTGTTGTTTCTGCTGGGTAGGTACTTTGTTTTTTTGCATGTTAACTTCTAATCCCCATTTGTGCATTCTTCTTGTAACTTTAGGGCCCTACATTTTGCATCATCTTTATTATTTACTGCGATGATCATCGAAGGACTGGAGGATATTTAAACATGTTTTACCCAACTCAGTGCCAATGTGCTCACTATTTTCCACATATTTAAAGCTTGGCAACGCGTATTTTAAAAAGTATAGATGATACACCATCCTTGTATTAAACCCTTATTTAGTTTCTAGTAGATATTCTATTATATATTTCTATTTTTGATGTTGTCTTATCAATTTAACGGAGCGTTCATTAAAATGTAGCTAGTATTGGTTTAGTGTAGCCCCGTAAAATAGAGCCATGGGCTTTATAGAATATGTTTATAAGGTAAGTCTCGTCTATATTTATGTATGATTATGGATGTTCCTATTGTCATATATGTCATATGTTCTTAGACTATGTTGGTTGGAGATTATTTTATTAATAAAACTCAGCGATTCTTTTGATAATTTTATGTTGTCTACTGCTCGTTTAAAAATTCAAATACAATGTGTCCCAACATTAAAATTTTAATACGAATAATTATAATACGAACTCACTAAGATCATTACGTCTTGTATAGTGAGTGACCCTACAAAGAAAGAGAAAATAAACAAGAAAGATTAGAAAATAAAAAAAGAACATAATATTTAGCAAGAGAATATGTGCCACGTGCCGTTTCATTCCTATCCATACGTCTGCATATCAAAAGAAAAAACGGAAAAGAGTCATTAAGAAATGGTTAAGTGTAGTACTGACCATTATGTAGAAGGCACGTTCTGAGTTGAAAAATCAGTACCTATTTTCCAGAAAATTCATCAAAACATTATTTTGTTTTTCAGGTAGATTACACTATTTATCATTATATATCTACCTCACTTAAATAGAATTCTCATGGAGATCTGTAAAATACAATTTATTCTAAACATAATCAATCTAATAGTGTCACAAAAATTAAAGTGTAGATGGAACATTTTGGAAGTATGGCAGTTAAATCTCATATTCAAACAGTATTTTTTTTTGTTCACCATTGTCAAGAAATATATTGAAAATCAACATTTAATAAGCTACGATCATCAGCTGTATAAAGGTTCACAATTTGTTAGTATACTATATACACTCTATTGGAAAAATGATATTAATAAAAATATTAATGTGTATTGTTAATTTTTTTAAAAGGATACTATAGGCTATAATTAAAAATAAAATTAATTATACATGACGTCTTAAAAATCCTAAAAGGAATCATATACATTCTGCTTCAAACCGGTAATTTATTAGAAATATATTTTAAATATTTAAGAAAATGTTGTGTTGCAAACTAATATTATAACCGATAAAAGCTTAGGGATTCTGAATTGATAATCTCGTAAACTATTCAAAATTCTAGGCATTGTTAGCATTAATAGGCATGAAATTTTTGAAGATGGTGCGAGGTGTAATATACGTACATAATAACTTCGTATTGATATGTTTTAGTGTAATGTGTATTATAGGCGTGCGCTGCTCGAGCGAGTCTAACATTTTCTATGAAAGTAGTAGTCAGAAAGACTCAAGTTACAAACATCCGTTCGTTGTTCCAGAGGATCGAGGTTTCTGGTTAGTTCTAGATCCCTAGTAGGCGGAGCTTTGTAATGTATTTGTATAAGTTGTTGCAGAATGTACAGTTTTTTAGTATGAAAAATTGTTACTGTTTCAGATTGGATTTGTAGTCTTTTCTGAAACATCATTAATAAAGGAAAACAACAAAAAGAACAGAAAAAAGCATGAAGTAATAAATTAGTTGGACGTACCATAAGAACGAATATTCAATCAAAAAATGTTAACTTCCGGTTAAGATCGACAGAATAGCTAGAATTTTAAGTAGAATTCAATAAATAGAGAAACTATGCTGAATAATTTGAACATAAAAAGATATATATTATTATATGTGACAATACCGCCTCATCTCAATTATCTTCAAAAATTAGAAAAGCACATCTTTTAATCATTAACGTATTTTCGAATAGTTTATTCTTTTTAAAATAACTCTGACGTAGCCTATATAAAGAAGAATAGAATAAAACTACAAAATACAAAAATTATCTTTCTTTATTAAGTATTTAGATCACAATAGTTAAGTTTAAGTAAAAATACAATCAGGTACAAAAAAATTAAGAGAGAATATTTTTAAGCAAATATTCTTAATAACTGTTTATTCTTTATCACCTGGTTAAATATTTGAATAAGATAAAAAATCAATTATTTTTTATTGTAGTATTTACAAGAAATATTTCCCGAGTGACACCGTACAGTATAATCATACGTAGCATATCAACTCCATAAATGGTATATATCCGGATAAGCAGAGCTAGACTTTATTGGATATATATCCACAAAGAAAAAGATTGTTTATTTAATCTGTATGTATATATATATATATATATATATATATATATATATATATATATATATATATATATATATATATATATATATATATTTATATGTGTGTATGTGTTTATATGTATAAAGAGTGACAGGCAGAAAGTGTGCAACATATGGGATATTTCTTTATTAATAAATTTAGAAAAAAAAAAACAAGTTTATAGGTAGATTCTTGAAATCAACAATAATTGTATTGTCATTTGTCGTTTGGCGGGACATTTGAATTTTCTAAAATGCAAAAATTACTCTGTCTGTTATATCGAAAACATTTATTAGAAAAAAGTATGCAATTTAAGATAGATTGGAGAAAAATCGTATTTTGTCAATTTTTGACCAATAAAAATATAAACAAAGGGTAACTTTTATTTTTTGAATTTGAAATATATCTGTAAAATTTGTACAAGAATTTAAATATTTATTTTTTCATTTCAAGTTGAGTCATTATTCTTGAAACGGTCTCACCAATAATTGAAAATTGCATTTTTACATTAAAAATATAATTAAATGATAACTGTAGTCATGTACATTTATAGAAGAAAATATTTCTTCTATTATTATTATTCACCGAGTTATAAGCAATTGAATTTCAATGCAGCCTTTAATTAAAAAATTAATATCTCAAAACTGAATCGATAAAATTGAATGTACATGAATACAGCTTTATTTATAGTGTTTATATGATAAAACAATGTATTTTTTATAGAGAAAAAAATAAAATTACAAAACTGTTTAACTTTACCAATTTTTATTGTAAAATGAAAATGTAAAATGCAAAAAGATATGTTTTGCTCTAGGTAGGAATAACAGACAAAATGTTTTTAAAATAACATTTATTTAAGATGTTTATAGTGACGGAAAATTCTAGGTTTCGCATTCATTTAAAAAGTTATCGAATAGTTTGTGGTGTGCTGTATCCGCGCGGCGCGCTTACGTGCCTAACGCGTATAATGCATCTCTCAACTAAGTGTCGTACAGTATGAACAAACAACAATTAAATCAATTTTTGCATATAAAATTAAATCCATTACTTAAAATACTCTATTGAAAAATAGAATTATTATTAAAAAAAATCTGCACAAGTTTTCCAAACTTAAATATAAGTTGTTAGTTTTTTATAATTAGTGGAAGCTGAAAATTTTTTTACAGTACATATTCTTCTCGTCAAATGGCAAAAAACAATGAAATTATCGAGTATCTACATTCGAGAAAGCGGTTACATAACAACTGATTATTTTTCCCGTGTTCAGTTGTAGTTCAAAAATTAAATGAACTGTTTTGAAAATAATTCACCGCCTAATCAAATAGCAATTTTGCAATAGTAATCTGATTATTATGTCTTTGTAGTAGTTCGATGAGACTATTAAAAAAATAAAAGTTTTTTACTTTTTTAATAGTCTCATCGGACAATTAACGACCATTTACACGTTTTTGTTTAGATTTGTAACCATCATGTTCTAGTAAATATTTTGCCTGTTTCGCCACTTTTCTAGAAATGTTAAAATGTTCACACATTTATCGAATAGTAATTTCTGGATGGAGGGTTGTTAAAATTTCAAATTTTTCTTGATAATTCTTAGCTTTCAACAAATGTGATATTTTGCAAAATATTTAATGTAGATTTAGCTTCTGTATCCTCTCCCTGATGAGATAATTTTTGTCGCTTTCAATTACGTTCCCGTCTTTTACACTCCTGCAAAATATTATTAATTTTTGAACTTTTAATGCGTGGTCGTATTTCTAATTTTTATATGTAGGATCTTTTTTTCGTCTTAATCGAAATCAATAATTTCGCCGTCTGAATCATTTTCATTGATTTGAGTGTTATCATTTTTTGTTAACGATTTGATCAAATTTAACAACATTTTTTGTTTGATAATTTTAACTTTGCATGGATTACAAACATATTTTCCTACTAAATCTTCAAAAGGATGGCTCCATTTATTTGTAATAAGTATTAATTTTTTGTAAATTCGATTGTGGTTAATTTTTTTCAGAAGATTGCAATAACGGGTTGATATTGGCATTATAATTATCTAAAATAAAATTACAAAAATAAGCAATAATAACAAGAAAAAATTAATACGTTTTACATTAAATTACAAACATAAATAGTATATACAGTTATACACTTATAAAATGATATTTATACAAAATTCACTATACTATATTATTTTAAAAACACAGTTGAAATTATATTTTAAACTTTAATGAAAACTTATTGTAAATAATACCTAGTAATACTTATTAATAAAAGCTTAATAATGTTTAAAATTTACACACATGCTAAACGAAGTACCTGTCGTTCCACGTACCATTACAGGTCAAAGCTTATATGACTCGCTGAGTGCGTGCAACACACTGAGTGGGTACAGCGCACCACAAAAAAATTCGATTACTTTTTAAATAAAAGCGTTACCTAAAAATTTTCCAACGCTATGAACATCTTAAATAAATGTTATTTTAAAAATGTTTTGTCTGTAATTTCTACTTAGCCTAGAACATACTTTTTTGCATTTTACATTTTAATTTCGCAATAAAAATTGGCAAATTGAAACAATTTTAAAATACATTGTTTTACCATGCCAATACATTGTTTTACCGTATAAATAAAATGAAGAACATTAAATTTTATGGATCCAATTTTGAGATATTAATTTTTTAATTAAAGACTGCATTAAAATTGAATTGTTTATAACTCGGTGAATAATGATGATTTTAAAGAAATATTTTTTACTATAAATGGACATGAATACAGCTATCAGTTAATTATATTTTTAACGTAAAAAAAGTAATTTTCAAATTTTGGGGGGACCGTTTCAAGAATAATGGCTCAACTTAAAATCAAAAAATAAATATTTGACTAATGACTCAGTTATATTTTACTTGTTTTACAGTCAATAATTAAAAGATTAGGATTTTCGTAAAACCGCAATTTCGCACGGACAATTATCGAATATTTTTACCTTATTATTTCCATTTAGAGTTTTTGTTTTTTTAAAGGAAAGCTACCTGCAATTCTGAGACATAGAGATATTTATTTTTTTATATGAACTTCTACTTTAGCAGCTCAAGGGACTATTCTTTCAAGAAGAGTCCATTCATAGGACGCTGCAACTGCGAGAATGGCTGAATAAATGATGTGAAGACCAGTTGATTGGACGTTATTTTGCTAATTCCTGGCCAGCGAGATCGCTGATTTAACACCGTTTAAATTTTTTTTATAGGGTTATCTTAAGAACAAAGTTTAGAGATCTTTCAGAAATATTGAACATTTGGAAAATGCAATAACATTTGGAAAATGTAATAAGTAAATAGCGTTATTCCACACATGTTAAGAAATGTTTCAAAAGAATTTCATTTGCGAACAGTTCGGTGAACACGTCGAAATGCAAACCAGATAATTTTTTCTTTTCACGTGAGGGTTTCTTGTATATTTAATTTGTAAAGTGTCTGTAATTTATTCATTTTTTTGTCCTGTATAATCACAGTCTTTGTTACCTTTAGTACATACTAAAATATTTTCTTTTTATTTTGCAATAAAATTGTGATCCTAGAGTACCTTTACAAAACCGAAAACCTCAAACTGCATTCTATAGGGTAAAAATATTGAGTAATTGTTCGTGTAATAGTTGCTATTACACAAAATCATCATTTTTTAACTATTGATTGTGAAAGAAGTAAAACATGGCTTCGAATCAACAAATAAATCTTAAAATTCTTCCATCAATCCAACCAATGTATTTCAAATTCAAGAAATAGAAATCTCCTTGCGATCATATTTTTGTTGGACAAAAACTGACAAAATACAATTTTTGTCCAATCAATTTAAAATTTTGCACACTGCCATTTTCAATTCAATTTTAAGCATTTTTTTCCTAATATATGTTTTTGATTTTTACAGAGTGACTTTTGCACTTTAATATTCAGAAAATTCAAAGTTCTTGCCATAGATAAATGACACTCGGCTCTACAAAATCCTTTTTTTGGATTTTAAGTGATTCAGAATCCACCTGTAAATTAATTTTTTTAAATTTAGTAATAAGGAAAAATCCCATATGTATATATATATATATATATATATATATATATATATATATATATATATATATATATATATATATATATATATATATATGTAATATATATATGGTTGTTGTTGTATATATATATATATATATATATATATATATATATATATATATATATATATATATATATATATATATATATATATATATATATATATATATATATATATATATATATATATATATATATATATATATATACAGGCTGCCCCATATGTATGGAATAATGATTTCATAACATTTATTAATCAGTGTATCAAAAAAATGCTTAAATAAAAGTTACAGAGTAATACGGCGCACATGCTGACGTTGACAGTAAAATGTTTTGAACTATCAGTTCGAAGAAATTACGCCTTCTCAAATTGTTTTAAATGGAAAGCCCTACATATTATTTTATTTTTAAGTCCTACTAAAAATTCTATATATTATTTGTATAGCATACCATATGTCTAAATTGAACTGTTTTGGAATTATTGATATTTGAAATTAAGGAGATCAAATTAAAAAATTTTTAAGCTGGCTTGTGTCAAACATTTACTATCAGGTAACAACTTAACGCGTCAAAAAATGATTTATTGATGAAAACGTTTATTACCGCATTTTATGAAACTGCAATTTGAGCGTAATATCGTAATGGTACATTTAATAGAAACTGAAAGAATCACCTTGTTAATGATGGTTGGTTACACAGAAAATCCAAATCGAGAACCTATTACCCAGTCCGTAGTTAACAAAACATTATAACGATTTAGAAAATCAGGACATATTAAGGATAGTTCTAAATCTGGATCTCCAAAAGTTAAAATAAGCGATAATAAAAAGTTAGATGTTTTATTGGAAATTACAGACAATCCTCATATAGCCACTCGACAGCATTGCCTAGACCACAACATAAGTAAAGGTACCTTAAGTCGTATACTGAATGAAGAAAAATTGCATCCATACAAACCCATTCTATTGCAAGAATTATCTGAAGATGACTACGATAGACGCGTTGAATTTTGCGACGTCATGATGGAATGAATCAATAATGATCCTAACCTATTTAATAATATTGTTTTTTCTGCAGAGGGCACATTTTGTCTTAACAAAAGAGTTAACAGGCATCACTTCCGGTACTGGTCTACTGAGAATCCCCACTGAATAACTGACAGTCATTCTTAAAGACCACAAAAGATAAACGTGTGGGCAAGGGTTCGTGGATGTCATATCATTGGTCCCTTTTTTATCGATGAAAATCTTACAGGACAGCGGTATTTACAGTTATTCCAAGAGCAAGTTATTCCAACTTGTGCAGGAATCTGTGGTTTTAACAGGACGGAGCATCACCTCACTATGAAATCAATGTTCGTAGATATTTGGATGAGATTTTTCCTAATCGATGGATAGGCAGAAGAATGGCCTGCAAGGAGTCTCGACCTTACGCCACTCGAATTTTTTTTATAAGGTCATTTGAAAACCAAAGTTTACCGAAGTCGACCTGAACCTGAAACTGCAATTTGAACGTAATATCATAATAGTACATTTAACAGAAACTGAAAGAATCACTTTGTTAATGATGGTTGGTTACGGAGACCATAGGATAACACAACAGGAGGTGTGTGATCTTTTCAACGCAGAATATCCAAATCGAGAACCTATTACCCAATCCGTGGTTAGCAAAACATTAAAACGATTTAGACAATCAGGTGATGTTAAAGATCCTTCTAAATCTGGACCTCCAAAAGTTAAAACAAGCAATGATAACAAGTTAGCTGTTTTATTGGAAATTAAAGAAAATTTGGATACCCCTAACAGGAACCTGTGATATCAACAAGACGGAGCACCTCCTCACTATGAAATCAATGTTCGTAAATAAATTTTTCCTAATCGATGGATAGGCAGAAGAGGTGCTGTAGAATGGCCTGCAAGGAGTTCCGACCTTAGGCCACTCGATTTTTTTTTTGAGGTCATTGAAAACCAAAGTTTGCCAAAGTCTACCTGAAAACTGTAGGAGATTTAAAACAAAGAATTCAATATGAAGTAGCACAGATCACCCCGGATTCTCTGTAAAACTCTGTTCAGGCTGTTTATGATAGATTGGGTCATTGCCTCGCTGTTAACGGTAGACATTTTGAGCAGCTGTTACCTTAGAAATAAACCTAGAGCATTTATTAAATTTTATTTATTTTTTTTTATTTTAAATTTCAAATGACAATAATTCCAAAACAGTTCAATTTAGACATATGGTATATTAGACAAATAATATCTAGAAATTTTAGTAGGACTCAAAAGTAAAATAATATATAGGAATTTCCATTTTAAAAAAATCAGGACGGTGTAATTTATAACTTTTATTTAAACAGTTTTTTGATACACTGAATAATAAATGCTGTGGAATCATTATTTTATACATATGGGACACCCTATATATATATATATATATATATATATATATATATATATATATATAAATATATATATATATATATATATATATATATATATATATATATATATATATATATAATATATATATATATATATATATATATATATATATATATATATATATATATATAAGAGATTTATGAATAGAACAATGTGTTTTCTTGTAGATCGGGCTACATCCTTAGGGCTGTCTCATTTTGCATTATAACAGTTTACCATCATCCACTAACTAGTAAACATTGATATTGCCAAAAGAAACTTTGACGAAACTTCTGCACATTTCAGTCGCAAGAATATTAACCAACGGTTGTACTTTCGGACTCGTTTGCATATTCGCCTGTAAGAGCTTATGGGGATGTTATAGATAAACCCACAGAGTTTTAATATTTTATTGGTTATTCTTCGATACGTTGCTTTATATAAAAGAAAAATATTAACTTGCTCCAAATAGGTCTACAAGAGAAACATAACTCATGAACAATAATCTTACTACTATTTATTGCTTATCTTTTGCAAAAACCTACTCACCTCTTAAATTATGTGCTCGTTTTTACGGAAAATCTATAAATAGTAGTAAGATTGTATTTAATAAACTGGATACATTTTTTTCTACAAGGCAGTAAGTTCTTTAATTGACGAAAATAAGACAACCCAGCGGTCTTTTTATATTTTATAATGGCTTGATTTGTTTGTTTGTTTGTTTCTGTTGGGCAGGGCGCATCGACATCTAAGATCATTTAGCGCCCTATAATGACTTGTAAAATAACAAAATATCATATATGTCTAATGACGTCAGAATATTATCTTCTTCGATCGCATTAATAATGAACGTAGATATAATAAATCACTGAGAATTGGAGTCACTTTTTATGTATTGTTTGACTGAGGTGATAAAGCACTCTTAATAATTTATATAATATGCATTTTAGGACGGAGCGAGAGATTCTTTCGGGAAGTTTTTTCATTTAAATGATAAAATTATAAGCGTGGAAGTCAGTTTATAGAAATGTACTGTACTTATAGCACGTCCTTCACAATAATCCATGTAGATCCGTCAAAATTGCAAAGAAGGTTTTAAACTGTCACATTCAATTAAAAAACTATTCCAATAAACTTTCGTTCAAGTAGTGGAATTTTTAAATATTATCTTAACAAAATAAAAGTAATGTAAGCTGTACAGTTTTTCATACATTTTTTTTAATTAGTCACCTGCTCACAGGGAAAATTATGTCGAAAAATAAATATTAGTTGTATCTCTAATTGAATTATATACATCGCAAGTTGAATTTGCTTCTACTTTATAAACAGTAGTAGTTTCATGTCATTAGGCTTTTCCTTTAATTAGGGTTATATTGGAGCAAAAGTTGTAGAAGATTCATTATATTGTTGGCCGCCATAGAAATAGAAACCTAATTATCGTATTTTGCCTGGTTGAAAACTTCTTGAAACGGAAATTCTTGATAATTGTAAAGCCATACATAACGTCTAACTTATATTTGATTTATCTCTAATGACGGAGATTTATTTTATAATATCCGTCAACGTTGCCTAGATACTGAAACATAACATATTTGAATTTCACGGCACTTTTTAGACTGCACGGTAGTATTTTCACGGGCATTATTACATTTCTGCATTGACTACGACCTTAAAATACCTACACATACCTATATATGTAATACTCCTATATAGCTAGTGCCCTATCTTCACCTGTACGTGAAGCGAGTGCCATTAAAGAGAGAAGCAAATTGCTAACGCGCATGCGCGCCTCTTTTATACACTCTATAATTTCCTGAAACTGGCACAGAATTAATATCTTCTTTTATAAGGCATGCGTAGTTCGTGCCAAGTTCCAAGCTGCTATGCGAAAGAGAAACGATCGGAGACACACTTCTCTCTGAATATAGCTATATAGGAATATTACATTTATGCACACACTCAACCGTTTGCCGGAATCGAATCAGCAACCATCAGTTTTATATACTATCTCTTAACCCACTACGCTACCGAGGCCGGAAAATGATGCAATTATATTATTCTTTAAAAAAACGTATTGTCTGTATGTTGTGAAATAAAAGTATTTCAAATCCCATTCGGCCTTAAAGTTATAGACTAGTAATAGGGACACCGACTTATTTTCTTTTTTAACTTTAAATCAGAATAGGATTTAAAGAATCTTTGACTTAAATATTGAACATAAATTGTTATTAATAGTAATTGAACATCAAAGTCTTGACCATTCAAAATGATTTTTGTTCCCTTGTTTTCGTCGTCATTGTTCATATTAATTTTCAAGAAGTAACATATTTACAGTCAGTAGAATTTTACATCGAATTGCTCTTAAACGAAATTGCCAAGAAATTGATCAGAAATCTATTAACTCTTAACAGGTTGACTGCCGACCACTCCGATCGGAGTGTGTCGGGTCTCTTCGCCAACGCCGTCTACTCCGATCGGAGTTCAACATGCGTTCTTACGAAACGTTTTAGTATTCCATCGGCGTTGTATATGAAACGTGTTTCTAGTGGTGGCGTTGCTTAAAAACGCAAGTTCCAACAGGTGCTTAAGTGGTTCCGCGGATTTGGTTTGGTTGTAATCTGCCGTACAATATGGACAATCAACCTGGGCCTTCTGGTATTAAAAAAAGACATTGTAGTGATGAAAAAAAGGTATATGATAAGAAAAAGAAGCTAACTGACACTGAATTATTGCAGCTATTGGAAGAAAGCGGAGGTAGTAGTGACGAACATTACGTACCAGACACAGACGATAGTGATGTAAATTCAAGCTTCGAGTCCGAAGAAGAGAATTTTATAGACCCTATTCGGCCACATCAAACACTTCCTAGCCTTGATGAGATAAAATGGTACGACAGAGGTGCGTTAAAACAAATTTTGTTCCAGAAAACCCAGGAATTATTGGTGCAAATTCCAGGACAGGGTGCACCTATCGATTTTTTCGAAATGATCATTGATGATGATTTTTTACAAACTATTGTAGAACGAACGAACTCTTACGCAGTCGAGGTTTTGCTGCGCCCAGAAACAAGTACAAAATCACGTATTACTAATTTTAAAGATCTTACTCTTGACGAACTAAAAATTTTTTTGGCCCTATTACTTCACACTGGCACAATATCCTTGAGCCGTCTTAACGATTATTGGAAAACTGATCCGCTATTTAGTCTACCTGTTTTTAGAAAATATATGTCAAGGAATAGATTTTTGCTTATCTTGAGGTGTTTGCATTTTACATCTCCAGATATGGATCCGGCAGATCGGCTAGGAAAGATTAGATTTGTGGCAGATTTTTTTAACAACAAGATGGGAGAAATTTACTATCCTGGAAGAGAGTTGCCTTTGGATGAAGCTATGATACTTTATCGGGGTCGTCTCCAGTTTAAACAGTATATCAAGAATAAGCGTCATAAGTATGGTATCAAGTTATACATGCTGACAGAGCCTAATGGACTTATTTTGAAATTTCGTGTCTACGATGGTGCGACAGATAAACATCATGGTGGAAGCGGACATACTGAAAAGATTGTTTTACATTTATTGGAGGAAAAATTGGGTGTGGGACATGCTGGTTATCTAGACAATTTTTACAATAGTGTTAATTTAGCTAGGAAATTACTTCAACAAAATACATACTGCACTGGTACGCTGAGAGCTGAGAGGAAAGATAATCCGAAAGAGGTAATGAGTACAAACTTAAAACGTGGTGAGAATAAATCTATGTTTTGCAATGGAGTGCATGTCGGAAAATGGCGCGATAAACGCAATGTTCGATACATTTCAACAGAATTTGGAAGCGAAATGGGCATTTTTAAAAACAAAAGAAATCAAGAATCTGAAAAACCTTCCGCAATCATTGGATATAATGCTTTTATGTCCGGTATAGATAGACAGGATCAAATGATGGCATATTATCCTTGCAGCCGTAAAACCATTCGGTGGTACAAAAAGTTATTCATGCATGTGCTGCAATGAGCATGATAAACGCCTACTTTTTGTACAATAAATATTCGCGGTCTGACCAGTTACGATTATATGACTTCCGATTGGATGTCATAAGAAATTTACTAGCCAGACGACCAATTACTAATTTGCCGCAAATTCCTCCAGGCCAAATAAATGTCCACAGCATTAGCAAAGTAGAAAAAATTGTTAGTTAAAAAAAAAGGAACTAAAGAAACAAAACGGGTAAGCAGAAAGGAATGCAAAGAATACAGGAAAAATAAAATAAGAAAGCAAACAGTGTATGAATGCAAAATGTGCCCTGGACAACCAGGTTTTTGCCTTAATTGCTTTGAGGATTACTATAAAAATGTACAAAAATGATTTAGAAATAAATGTTTTGAGTTCATGAGTTCGATTTATTATTTCTTTACTTATTTAATTGGACACTCCGATCGGAGTGTTCGGCATCTAGTAAAAATTTTCACTTGCAATGCCGATTACTCCGATCGGAGTGAAATTTTTTTTTTCTAATATTTTGAATGGCACATAAAAAAAACACATCCAAGACTCATTTTAATTCATATTTACCACAATAAAATAAAAATATTTGGAAAAATCTTACCGGCGTCAACCACAAACTCAAAAATATAGATCGGCAGTCAACCTGTTAAGTAAACAAATAAAAAAGAATATGGTGATAATGAACAATAAAGTTAATGTTAAACGTAAGACAGTAGTAGAATGAAAAGCATGTCATACTTGAATGAAAGACTGAATAATTAGGTAAAAAACGTCACATTATTACCGAATATAATTTAAGAGAAATAGAATAGGTAAGAAAGAAAAACATCGTGGAAGAAAAGGAAATAATAAAGACGTTAATACCGGCAGGTAAGAAAAAAAAAACTGCTTATTTACTTAAATTAATCAGAACTCATTCAATAATTCTTTAGGCAACCTCCTCTTAAACATACTACAAAAACAATAAGATTTCTAGGATTCGATTATAATAAATTCTAGGTCAATTAATGTTTTAAAAGTAGACTCTAAGAAAATTCATTTTTATGTTTGGGAATAATTAAGTGTTTTCTAAACAAATTTATTTGGTAAATTGAGTTCTGAATCCGACATAAATACGGAGGAAGGTGTAAATCTTCCCAATTTACATTTATATTGGCATATACTTCGTTTTGAATGAAGGCACTGACACTGTTAATAAAAAACATTTTATACAAGTCGATGCAATCGTTAAGCCTAAAATTGACATATGTCATCAATAATGTAACGAGAAAAAATATCGATGTTAAAATTTTTTCTGGTTTTACTCACAGTGAGTGAAATAAACGGAAAAATTATATTTATGTAAGAACCTCAGAAACTGTAGTGTTTGTTAGTAAAAACTCTCGCTCCGCCTAATACTTATTTTATCATATACTTTGTCACAATAAGAAGTATAAAAATGTAAATTTTTAAAACCTAGTCTTGCTTGCCACTACGAAAATCTACAAGAGGTGTGTCGTTTTCTTCTACTTTGGGTGCTTATAGCCAATGCCATTGCTAAAAATAGAAAACATATATTATTAATACATATTATAAAATAAAGTCTTCCGCCGCGTCGCCTGTCTGTACGCGATTTTCTCAGTAAGACTCAACAGATTTTATTTTGGTTTTCACTAGTGGATAGAGCGTTTTACGGGGAAGGTTTATGTAGATAATTTGAGGATATTTTTTTTGAAATTAACCTACCTATGACGATGAATGTCGGATAAAGTCGGAAAAAAAATCAATCGTTAACGAGATATTTTCGCGTACGCTGCGTAAATAGTTAAAGATACGTGAAAACAATGTAAGGCAGTATTGTTCGCCTCAAATAATTCTATAAAAAAGTCCTTGACAGCTTATGTCTATCTACAATGGTGAACACTAATTATCAAAGTAAACATATTAAAAATAGACGTGTTAAAATACTTCAACTAAAGAGAGTAATTTACGTTGAAAAATATAAATCTTTATTAAATTATATACGTTCTTTGCATTGCGAACTTAATGAAAGTGGCCGGTGTGCCCCAAGGCTCCATACTGTCTTCTACTCTCTTTCTAATTTACATTAACGATCTGCTGAAAAGACCGGGAATCCAATTTACAGCTTTGCAGACCACAATACGCTTATTTCTTCATTCACTTTGAACGCTCGGACATCGGCTGCTCAGGCGAATATCCGCAGACAGCAGGAGGTCGTTCAACTTAACAAAGACCTGGAAGAAATTCTATCTTGGGGTGACAGTAACCAAGTGGAATTTAACGCTACAAAAACCCAGGCGGCAGTTTTTTCTAAAAAAGTTAACCTTGCTGAACCCGACATAGTGATGTCGGGGCACTCCATTCCCCTAGCATCGTCGCTCAATTTGTTGGGCGTTAGTTTGGGAGCAAATATGTCCTGGCATGAACATATTGCAGGCATAGCAAGGAGAGCTTCTCAAAAGTTAGGAATATTATTTCGAACCAGAAAGCTTTACACTCCACAACAACTATTAATTCTTTACAAAGCTCAAATTCGACCAACTATGAAATACTGCTCCCATGTTTGGGGCTCCGCTCCCAATAATACACTGTATTTGTTGGATTCTGTTCAGAGAAGAGCTGTTCGTCTGATTGGAGACCCGGAACTAACCGGCGGCCTTGATTCGCTGAAACATCGAAGAACTGTTGGCGACTTGAGTCTGTTCTACACGTATTTTCATGAAAAGTGTTCGAAGGATGTAGCCCGCTTAATTCCTCCCAAAGCGGTGCATGTTAGAAATACACGTCACGCTGGGGCTTTACATCCGTATGAGGTTCAGCTTGTTACTCCGCGTACAACGCTTTTCAAGCAGTTTTTTATTTAGAGAACATCATCCCTTTGGAATAATTTGCCCAGCGCTGTGTTTCCCAGCGAGTACAATTTACAGTGATTCAAGAACAACATGAATCGCTTTTTCCGCACACATGCCGCTCCTGGAGCGCTTTAGGGACTTCCCTGCAGCACGTGTGCTAGACCCACAAAAAAAGAAAAAAAAAGAAGGTAAAAACTGTCTTTAAACTGTAACATTTGGATAAATAGTTTAGATCTTACAAAGGTGTTTCTGAACTAGCGCCGCCCACAAACTGATTTTAAAAGTAGGTGCTCCTGTAATATTGTTAGGTATTTTTGCCATCTGTGCGTGAAGAAGTTTTTTGGCTGTCTAGGGTAGTATTAGTGTGTAATGGAGTTAGGTTAGATATCATAAGGGCGTTATGAGACAGTGTTGTCAACTCTATGTAAAATGATATTTTTCGGCTGAAAATGTTCATCGTCGTAGAGGTGTGTGTGTGTGTGTGTACATGTGTGTTTGTGTGGTGTTGGTTGTAGGTCGAACGGAAAATAGCGATCAGGAGTTGGTTTAGCAAAAGGTTCCTATTATGGTGATGAAGAGTATGCTAAACTCGGTTAAAGAGTCTTTATTATGACGATGAGTATTTTTAGAATTGTCTTGGTTATTTTTAGTGTGTGATGAGAGTAGGTTAGATGTAAAAAAGGCGCTAATGAAGTTAATAGTTTTTTTTTGATAAAAAATTGGTCCAAAAGGAGTTAGAGATGGTTATTGTTTGTTTTTTTATGAAAAACTTGTTCAAAAGACATTAGAAGAGGAGGGATGTGTGCATATATACATAGATGTGAAAAGGGCATTATTGAAATTAGTGGGGTTATTTTTTTGATATAAAGTTGACGAAAGAGGCCTAATGTGAGGTGTTTTGTGTTAAAAAAGGTTCTCAAAAAGGTGGATTCGTTTTTGTCAAAAAGTGGTTGAGAAGGGCCTTATATCAGAATAGAAAAGAGTACGATCTTCGGACCAAAAAGTCCATATGTATTTTCTTTGTTTAGAAGATGTTGAAAAATAAATTATATGGGGTTAGAAGAGAGTTAGGTTAGAAAAGAGTAAACCAAAAAGTCCTTATTATGACAATGACCGAAAAGACATTTTTGGATGACATTAAGTATCAATACATAGTAAAAAACAAAGTCCCCCGCCGCGTCTGTCGTTTTTTTTTCGATTTTCTTAGTAACTAATAAACGGATTTTTATTTCGGTTTTCACTAATGGATAGAATGTTTCACAAAGACTGGTTCTGGCACCCGGGGAAGAGATATGGTGTATAAAAAATATTTTAAACTAACTTAAAAATATTTTAAACATGCTAGTTTTGTCTACGCTAAATTATAATGAAGTGTTAAACAGTAACATAACCTCAACTCCCGTGCGAAGGCGGAACGGATCGCTAGTTACATATAAAATTATTACCACAAAATAAGAGGCATTATTAAAATCGTGTGGTTTATACGGGCAGAATAATCTTCAGTATCAGCTAACAGATAAATCTCACTCATTGACTGGGATTTAGACAATTTCATATTGATATGCTTAAAATAAAAATTTAAATTATTTTATCTGATTATGAAAAGCATCTGGTACTGCAGAAGCAGATTACACTTGAATTTTAATGTTTTAAAGGAAATTATTTGCCAACGCAAGCAACATACACAAAAACAATCCATCCAACATTAAAATTTTGTTTAATATAACTTAAAGAGAAATAGAATTCCTCTATTCCCAGACATACTAGAATCTTTTGTGGCTCCAAATTAACAGTTGTTATACACCTGTGTCATCTCCAAGGAACAATTTGTGGCCACATATTCACTTCAGAGGAATATAAAGGCTTTTGGTACTTTAGTTTTGGACTTATCGGACTCCAACAAAAACAATTTTATTTATTACCGTGACTATTATGATCGATAGGTGCCTTATCCAAGAGTAAAATGGTAAATATTGAAAAACGTTTTGAACATTTGACTAATGAATTTGAGGCCCTGAGTAGTACAAGTGTATCTTACATCAGATACATCGTGTGCGAGTGCAGACCTAATTCTGTTTTGTTCTTGTATGGGCATAGCGTACGCGCTGCAGGGAATTACCTAAAGCGCTACATGAGAAGTGTCTGGAAAAAGCAATTCACGTTGGTCTTGAATTGTAAATTCTATTTGGTTGGAAGCACGGTTCAAGGGATGAAGTTCTCCATATAAAAGATTACTTGAAAAGAATTGTACGAGTGACAATCTGAACTTATACGGACGTGAAATATTAGCGCAATATCTATTTCTAGCATGCACCACTCTGGGAGGAATTAAGTGGCCTACCTTCCAAAAAAAAAGTTCTAGAATAAGCTCAAGTCGTCAACCGTGCTTCGATATTCCAAGAAATCACGGTTGCTTGAGAGTTCTGTGTCTCCAATCAGGCGAACAACGCTCTTCTAAATTGAATTCAAAAAATCCAGTTTTTGTCTGGGGGCGGAGCCCCAAATATGCGAGTAGTATTCCATCGCTGGTCGGATTTGAGCTTCGTACAGAATTAACAGTTGTGAAGTTCAAAGCTTTCTAGTTCGAAATATTATTCCCAGCTTTTGAGAGGCTCTTTTTTCTGTGCATGGAACATATTTATGCGGAGATATATTTGCTCCCAGATTAACGCCCAGCAATTTGAGCAACGATAGAGGAATGAAATGCCCCGACATAACTATATCAGGTTCAGCAACGTTAATTTTTTTTAGAATAAATTGCCGCTTGGGTTTTTAAAGAGCAAAATTCAACTTGCTGCCTGTGGATATTTGCATGAGTAGCCGATGTTCGAACGTTTACCATAAATGCATTGTAACGAACTTCTGAGTATTCTGGCATGTGGCAATTGAATATGTACTTACCTTTGAGAACTCCTATTGAACATTGGAATAGATTCTACTACAGTTACTGTTGTGGTACCATCTCGCCGTTCATCGTTGATATCACACAGACTAGAAATAATAACAATAAAGTAAATGAAAAAGCTTATTTAGTTTGTTAAACAAATCATTGTATTAAAACTTTCTGGGTCGTGACCGCGGTTTCGTAGATGATTCTACATTTTCAAACGTAATAACCTTAAAACTATGATTACAGGGGTTTATAAAGCACGCTAATTTACATATTTTTATAATAGGTCATATAATACGGAAAAGCCCAACTCTAATTGTTCATTAAGTATATTGATCTCTTTATTTTTATTTTGTTTGTAAATTTCTATTGTTTCCAACAGTTTAATTTTTAGGATTTTTGTACAGGGTGTAACACTCTCATATGGTTAATATCGGGAAAATTATGTCCTGTTTCTAAGCAGTAATTAGCAAAACTAGAGTTGGTTTTTCCGTGTCTGAAGGAGCAAAGATGTTCTTTGTACCTGACTTCAAAGTTCCTAATCGGTTTGACCTATATAACAGCTATTGTATTGAGAACATTTTAACTTGTAAACTCC
>CM032447.1:49032870-49037870 GCA_019049505.1 Pachyrhynchus sulphureomaculatus
AGATAAGGGGGAAATAATGGCAGATATTTTATTACGTTATGTAACATAAGGAATAAGCAGTGACGATAGTAGTGAATCAAGTCCACGCGAAGTAATTTATAATCCAGAATAATTTCTACAGCTTCTTTACGTCACAAGTTCTCTTTAATATATATATAATATATATATATATATATATATATATATATATATATATATGTATACAATATATATATACATATATATATATATATATATATATATATATATATATATATATATATATATATATATATATATATATATATATATATATATATATATATATATATATATATATATCTATATATATATATATATATATATATATATATATATATATATATATATATATATATATATAGATAGATAGATAGATAGATAGTTTCTCCATCTATTTTAAAACACTTACTTTTGTCGACTTTCTGAGCTTGTCACGACTTCTTGTGTTATCCATATATTGATTATATATTTACCGATAAGGGCAACTAAGCAGCTACATATATTGGCGTTATTTTAAAATTCGTTCGCGTAATTATTAATTAGTTCATTACAATTTTAATAAATTTGTAATAATAGCGGTACAAACGTATGGTAAAGCTACCACTATAGCGTTCATAGTTTTTTTAATATGAAGGAATAAAAAGAACTGTTTGTTTATTGGGCACTTCTCCAAAACCATACTATCGTTGGCCATCTAAAAGGTTTTCCTTATTAATAATGTATTGTTTATTAATAGTAACCAAATACTTACTTTGAATTATGGACGTCAGCGTCATCCCCTAAAGTTGATATCATTGTAAATTTTCGACATCGATCATACTCAGAATTTCTTAGAGAAAGGTGTAAAAAATAACTGTTTCTTACTGCTGCTTGCACCTAAAAATAAAAATCCATAGAGGGTCAGATATATATTTATTTATTTATTTATACATTCAATTCTAACAGGCCAGGGCCCAATTACAGGAATAACGTTTATACTAATGGGCTACATATAAAAGAAGAACATGATACAATTAAAATAAAATTAAAATGTTTTAAAAAACTCCAAATTAAAAAAAAATAGTAATAATAAAAAACTGCAAATTTGAGCAACCTCTAAATACTGAGCAGAGAACCAATAAGTACCGACAGCCTACTGCAATGGAAATCACCGGAGTTTCCAACGACATTGCCGTTCTTGCATATTATATAAATAGGGCTGTGGAATAATATATTTGACCTAGCCCGGCCGAGGCTAAAAATAGATGAGCGCCTTGCCCCAAGGCGTGGTACATGGAAAGATACATTGCTTAATAGGAAAGGGCAATCAATATGGTGATTTAACAGCTTATATAAGAATTTGATGGAGTGAATGTCCCTTCTCTTTGCAAGAGGCAATTCATTAAACCTTGACAAGATTAGTCCGTGATCAACACCGCGGTCCGGATAGACACCATCCCTCTTGAAAATAAGATATATTTAATGAAGCGCCTCTGTATCGATTCGATTGAGTTGTTATGGCAATTGTATATTAGATACTAAACAATAGGAGCATAATCAAACTTACACCTAACGAAGGAATAATAGATTGATTGCAGATATGTTAGTAAAGTCTCTAAAATTTCTAGTCAGGAAACCCAGCATCCTTGATGCACCAGCAACCATTTGTTCAATATGGTCAGCAAAAGAGAATTTCTCATCAAAGATGATACCCAAATCTCTAACTGAACGAAGATTCTGTAGAACAGTATCACCTACGGAATAATTGAAAAATATAGGGTTGTTACGATAGGAATATCGGACGACATTGCATTTGGAAACGTTTAAGGTGAGCCTGTTAGTAGAGCACCCAGTTGGTGAGAGCACTAATGCTGCTCTGTAATTCGCAATATGCGTTTAAAAATCTTAACGTCATCGGCATAAGCAAGCTTCCGGCAACCCATCTCACTCAGCAAGTCGCCAACAGACATATTGAAAAGAAGAGGTCCCAGATTGGAACCCTGCGGAAAACCTGAAGTGGGAACGTGGAGAGGCGATCTAAATCCATTGATTTCTACCTAAAACCTGCGATCCAGGAGGTATGAATTTAAAAGATCAATCAGGTTATTTGAGAGCCCGAAACGAGATCCGACCTTATCCAACAATAAGTAGTGATCAAGTCGATCAAAGGCTTTGCGAAAATCCGTATAGACCACGTCAATTTGGCTCCCATCATTGATACTGTCGCACACAAACTGCGAGAATGAGGCAATATTTGTGGTGGTGGATCTGCCAGGCATAAAACCGTGTTGGTCAGTAGAAAGCGTATTTCTCACTTTTGAGAAAATAAATTTATGCAAAATAATTTCAAGAATTTTAGAGAAATTACATTCATGAGAGACCTAGCCGCAGTTACAATATCCCTCTCGGAAATTTCGGGAACGTCAACAAAGAAAGGGGGAGCTCCCCAATAACTATATATATATATATATATATATATATATATATATATATATATATATATATATATAATATATATATATATGTATATATATATATATATATATATATATATATATATATATATATATATATATATATATATATATATATATATATACATATATACATATGGCTGGCGCGACAAACAAGTAGTTATAAAATCCGTAAGATCACGTCAATTTGGCTCCCATCATTGATACCGTCGCACACAAACTGCGAGAATGAAGCAGTATTTGTGGTGGTGGATCTGCCAGGCATAAAACCGTGTTGGTCAGTAGAAAAAGCGTATTTCTCACTTTTGAGAAAATAAATTTATGCAAAATAATTTCAAGAATTTTAGAGAAATTACATAAAATAGATATGGGTCGATAATTATCAACCACACCTGGATCGCCAGACTTCAAGATAGGTCGGACTTTGGCCACTTTCCAAGTAGCAGGAAACGTATGAGTCGTCAACACTAGATTAAAGATATGGAGTAAAGGACCGGATAGAGCGGATACACAATCCTTGACAACAAAACTGGGAATGCCGTCGGAACAGGTCAGTTTATTCTTGAGAGACCTAACCGCAGTTACAACATCGGGAACGTCAACAAAGAAAGGGGGAGCTCCCCAATAACTATACTCCTCAGGCCTAGCCGACTTAATAAATACGCTGTGAAAGCAATCACCAAAGGTAGTGACTATGCTAGTTGGGTCGTTATAGACATGGTCATTATTTCTCATGTTATTAGGAATGCCAGATTGAGAGCGTTTACTCTGAATAAACGCCCAGAAGCTGGAGGGATCATTAGATATATATATATATATATATATATATATATATATATATATATATATATATGGCTGTCGCGACAAACAAATAGTTATAAACCCCAAATTAAAAATGAATATGTCGGATTTCCAAAACATAGTATCCCAGGCGGGTAGAGGAAACTCAGAATCTCGCACTGGCCTTGCAGTCAGTCCCATGAATTGTGAGAGGACAAAAATTCGAAAATAAAACACAGTCGTACATTCGTAGCACATAGACAACCCAAAAGAACAGAATGGTACATAGCAACTTATAACATAAGAACTTTAGGATCCGAAGAAAAAATGATTGAACGGGAAGAAGAACTAAAAAAACTAAAATGGACAGTGTTGCGGAATTAAGAAGAACAAGAGAGTCTTGTATCACCCTAAAAAGTGGCAATAAATTTTTCTATAAAAGCAATGAAAGTAAGAAAATTGAAGGAGTCGGTCTACTTATAGATAAAAGAATAGCAGAAAATGTTGTTCAGTTCAAAGCCAAAGAGTGATTTCAGTAGACATACTTCCACAAAAGATGCAAATGTAAGATCATTCAGGTATATGCACCTACATCATACAGCGAGGTAGAAGAAATTGACCAATTCTACGAAGATATAAATAAAGCATTGCTACACCATAAGACGAGATATATTATAATAATCGGCGACTTCAGTGCCAACATAGGGAAACCAATGAATACAAATGAGAAGAGTGTCGGGAAGTTTGGTTTGGGTACGAGGAACGGCAGAGGAGAAATGTTATCAAATTCAGTAAACAAAAATAACTTCTACGTTATGAATACATTTTTCCAAAAGCCGGAACATCGGCGATGGATATAGCAAAGTCCACATGGTATAACAAGAAACAAAACTGATTATGTGTTATCAAATGACAAGAATATTGTAAATGACACGACAGTCCCGAACCCGATAAGCATTGTCAGTGACCATCGGATGCTCAGAGCAAAAATAAGAATAAATCCGAAGCAGGTGAGATGTAGATTAATAACGCATACAAAGATAATGACACCAACAGAAATAATAAGGCAAAACACAGACGAATATCGACAAGCATTGGAAAATTATATAAAATACATAAACTACCAAACAGAACTTGAACTAAACGCATAAATAAACAAATAGCAACATCGAAAAAAGAAAAGACACAAAAATTAAGTAAAGAGACACACAATCTCATGAAACAAAGACAACTGTTAAGAAATGATCCTACAAATTGTAGATTAGAATTGGCAGAAATAGATAAAAAAAAATAAAGAAACAGAGCAGAGGAGACGTCAGACAGTACAGAAACTCGAAAATAGAAGAAACTTTGAAAGAAGAAAAAAGTTTGAAACACCTAAACAAACAAATGAATAAAGGGACACATCAAATACTAAAACTTATAAATAATGATAACCAAGAGATCACACAAATCAAGCAAAAACAAAGAAAGCTACAGAGAAAAATATCATCAAACACTATATGACACGAAAAATGCCGCCACTGAAGAAGGAAATAGAGTGATAGTAAGAAATGTGGGATCTGAAGAAATTTTCGATGTAATAACGGATGAAATAAAGAACGCCCTACAACATATGCACAACAACAAAGAACCAGGGGACGATGAAATAACTATAGAAATAATAAAGTATGTAGGAGCATCGATAATACAATCTCTTCAAGCTCTATTTAGCAGGTGCCTCATAGAAAGTAAAATACCAACACC
>CM032447.1:49042870-49047870 GCA_019049505.1 Pachyrhynchus sulphureomaculatus
TTCTAAAATTCATTATAAATAACACAATACAATTCGGATCACCAAACTTTGTGTACGTATTTACTAAATATCAAATTACTATCCGCAGCAACCGTATTTTAACAATGGTAAGCGCTCTCAGCTAACTACTTAGCAATACTTGTAGTATTTTTGTTACTTCATATTCTAGCCATACTTTCTTTTATTTTTTATAAACTTTGAAGTATACGGCACATTATTATCAGCAATTGTTAAAAAGTTTCATTTAACGCTATATTACTGAATATATTAAGAGGGAAATTTCACCCAAAAGAAAAAGGTTTTTCCGGCTCTTTATTTTTTCTCGCTGAGGGGGGAAAAAAATAATTATCCGAAATTTTTCGTATTTCTTCTTTTTCCAACGTCCGAAAGAAATGAAATAACGATTTTCCATTTAATACGCATGCAGTGTTTAAAATAAGGAAAGCCATTATACATTTTGAGTAATGTCTCTTGAAGGGATAAAACAATGTAGCTAATTTAGGGTTATCTCATCATTTCTTACAATTTTTATCTTTTGTCAACAACATATCTCTATACTGTAGTTTTTTCAGATGGTAACCGTGATTTCTGACATTTCTGTGAACACCGTAAAAAAAATATTGTGAAAATTTCAAGTAAAATAGTTTATTTTACTTCTTTTATCTGAAATCATTATTTCTCGTGATCTGCTGTACCTGAAACCTAAAAAAAAAAAACTCAAAACTCTAGAAGTGTTTCATTGACACAAGGAAATAAAATAAGGTTTTTCAATCACGTTCTCGAGTGCAAGCTCTAGTTTTACAGAATTCACTAAATTTAGTCAGTTCTCAAAGTTAATAGAACTCATTAAAATAAGTTATTTCATCACATGAAGTTTATGATAACACCTGCTGATTCTCCAATAAGGACTTCTTCGAAAATAGCTTCGTTGTCCAGCTTAGACAACAGTGGAGACAATATACATCTCTGCCGTACTTCTCTAAGAATTTGTATTTCTTCAGTGAACGCACCTTCTTCTCTTACTTTAGCTGACTGCTTCCAATATAGGTTGACGATTATTCTCATGTCCCGATCATCTATGTCTTTTGATTTAAGGAGTTTAAGTAATTTTTCATGTCTTACATTATTAAAAGCCTTTTCGAAATCTATGAAACAGGCGTATCTAGACATCGTTGGAACAACATATTTATTGCGAAAAGAGCCAAGACAATGAAAAAAACCAAATTGCGTTTCACTTATGTCTTCTTTGATTGCTCTATATATTCGGCTATGAATGATTCTTAGATAAAATTTTAGTCATTTTAGCTATCCCTTTAAGAAGGTTTATTAGCTTCCTTCCAAGCCCTTCATGTGGTAATTTATCGCCACGATGTAGATCTGCCTACAGTTCATGTCTGTTCCGAGTTAAAATCTCACATTCATATAGAATATGCACAGAGGTTTCTTCCTCCCCCCACCACATAGTCTACATCTCGTGAGATCATTGTGGATACCCATTGTCTGTAAGTGTTTCCTCAGGTGACAGTGGCCGGTGAACAACCCAAACGCTTATTTTGTTCTGGGCCCTCGTTAAACAAAGAACGTCAGTTGTTAGTTCCTCGCATGTCTTTGGCCAAATGTTGGGAGTCAATCAACGACCATCTGTTGTATAGCGTTTTTACCACCTGTTTCAGTATACCAAACGCTTTTTCATCACCTTTTATCTCCGAATGTCTGGAACCCACAGTAGTTCAACTTTCTTGTTCCTGGAGAAAAGTTCTAACAGGTCACATTTATATACCATCGTCATTTTAGGGTTGGCTCGAAAGGCATCTAAGGCGTTTAGAACAGCTTAGCTCTCTGAGAGAATAAGTATTTCCTAGTTGTCTTAGTCCCGTCTAATTTTCTCGTAAACACATGCTTGTATTGCATTAATTCCTACCTAGAATATTGTTGCACTTGTCCTTAGTGAAATGCTAAAACTCTTTTGGACTTCCAAATGTTACAATTACATGTTTTAATAACCGATCAAGTGCAAGTCGAAATTACACAATTAGTGTTCCGTACGTTAATTGCTTTTAAAATAAAACATTTTGTAACGGAGGTATAAAATGATCATTGACTTCACAGAACACACCCCAAATTAGTTTTCAACAAAGTTTGTTTCCAATCTTTACTGAAGACTGATGACCTTGAAATTTTTGTTTTTGTTTATATACCAGATAAATTATTAAAGGTAATGCACTCGTGATAATTTTCGTTCAATCTACACCCCGTGGAGAATATTCTAGAATTTTTGCAAAATTTTTTGATTATTACTTTTCGAGATAAGGGGGGCAGCGACTTTTCGCGGTTTTTCAAAAATAATACAAAGAAAAGTGTGCACAAGTATTTTATTATATATATATATATATATATATATATATATATAAATATAAATAAATATATATATATATATATATATATATATATATATAAATATATATATATATATATATATATTATATATATATATATATATATATATATATATATATATATATATATATATGTATATATATATATATATATATATATATATATATATATATATATATATATATATATATATATATATATATATATATGTATATATATATATCTATATATATATATATATATATATATATATATATATATATATATAATTACCAGTGTTTTCACAAGCTTTCATTTGACACCACACTCGATGACTTAATAAAAATGTTTTTTTTCACTTCCGATTTTACCCCACGAAACTAACCCCTTAAGTCAAAATTTACTTTCAAAACTACGTGGCTCTGTTGAGGTCATCAATCCCTATATTATTACCAAATTTCAACTTACTATGACAAATAGTTTCGGAGAAAATCAGGTGTGACAGACAGACAGACAGATAGACAGACAGATAGACGGACAGACAGACGGACAGACAGACAGACACTGAAGTCATCTTATAAGTGTTCCGTACGGAACACTAAAAATGATGTTTGAATTATATTAAGACTGATATAATTTATAACTCTTATTAGTATTTATACAAAAAAAAATATATATATAAACAATCGGTTTTATAACGTCTTCCGTCTTCCGATGCCTAATTTCCACTCCTCCCGGTTTCTCCATCCCTCCTCCTGTAGATCTCTCTCTAGTACTTCCTTGTTGATTCCTGCTCTCCAGCTTTGGCGTGGTCTTCCTCGCTTTCTTTTTCCATGCGGGTTCCAATTTAAAATCTTTTTAGGTAGTCGGTCTTGTGACCTTCTCTGTACATGTCCGTACCATACCAACTGTTGGGTTCTGATTTCGTCCACTATATCGTGCTTTATTTCTAAAGCTCGTCTTATCGTGTCATTTGGTATGCGGTCTTTTCTGGATTTTCTGACAGCTCGTCTCCAGAAATCCATTTCTGTAGCTTTAAGTATTTTTTCTGTTCTTTCCTTCAATGGCCACACCTGGGAGCTGTAAGTTATTATACTTTTCACTATTGAGTTGTAAATTATCTTCTTATTTTCAATGATTATGTTTTTGTCTCATAGTATACTATTAAGGATTGCAATCGCTTTTCTTCCTTGGATATTCCTCTCGAATATTGCTTCTTCCAGTGTTCCGTCCCTAGATATTCTCGTTCCCAAATACTTATAACTAGCACAGTGTTTGATGGTGTGTCCTGTGGCCAATTTCAAGTCCTACTGTTGTCCTCCGACGCACATGTACTCGGTCTTTTTTAATATTGACTTCTAGGCCCCATTTTTCATATTCCTCCATAAGTTTTCGTGTCATGTATTCCATATCCTCGATGTCCTGAGCGACTACTACCTGGTCGTCTGCAAATGATAGCGTGTACAATGTAGTATCGTCATCCAGTGGTAATCCTATACTGCTGCATTTCCTTTTCCAGTTCTTCATTGCACTCTCCAAATAGATTTTAAATAGCGTTGGGGATATACAGCAGCCCTGTTTGAGACCCTTTGTGACCTGGAACCCTGTTGTTATACCATATTTGGTTTTCACACTACTTCTTGCATCTTGGTATAAGGATTTTACGGCTTTAATTATTTCGGTGCTTACATTACTCTGTTGTAGTGTTTCCCACAATCTCATTAGGGGCACGCTGTCGTAGGCCTTTTTTAAATCAACAAACAAGACATGGACTTCCTGATCAAATGCGGTTTTCTTTTCTAGGATTTGTGTCAGTGAGAAGAGATGGTCTATTGTGGATTTTCCGGCTCTAAAGCCTGCCTGTTCTTCAACTTCTACGTCCGCGTATTCCTTTTCTATTCTATTTTTAAGTATTTTTTCGTATATTCTGTTAATAGATCCTGTAACCGTTATTCCCCTACAGTTATCGCAATTATTTTTGTCTCCTTTCTTATGAGTTGTTGATATGTATGATATTTTCCATTCCTCAGGTACTTCTGATGTGTTAATGCATCTTTGGAATAAGTTCCTCAAAGCGCTAAATAGCTTTTCAGTTCCGTCTTTTACTATCTCTCCTGGGATGTTTCCTGGTCCTGGAGCTGTACCATTTTTTAGCGTTTTACATACTTCTTTAACTTCTGATGTTGTTATCCTTATTGAGGATCCTCGTATAACTATATTTGAGTTTCCATGTTGGGTACTTTTGAACACTGGTTTATCTTCTGTTAGCATATTTGTAAAATATTGGTTCCATTTTTCTGGTGTTATTGGTGAGAAGATTTCTCTTTTCCGTTCTGTTCTCATATTTTTAAGAAGTCTCCAGCTTTCTGCGCTTTTTCTTCCTCCTATGTAAGTGTTGAGTCTTGAACATGTCTTTTCCCATTGGTTGTTCTTTTTGTCACTAATCATTTTGCGTACTCTAGCTTGGGATTCTTTGTATTTTACTTTGTCGTTTGTGCTCTTTGAACTTAAGTATTTGTGATAGCTTTTCCGTTTTTCTTCAATTTCGTATTTAATTTCTTCATCCCACCAATATGGTTTTTGCTGTTTTTCCCTTTTCTCTTGGTACCCTAATGCTTCCAGTG
>CM032447.1:49052870-49235878 GCA_019049505.1 Pachyrhynchus sulphureomaculatus
TGTATATATATATATATATATATATATATATATATATATATATATATATATATATACATTTTTATATACATATATATATATATTTATATATATATATATATATATATATATATATATATATATATATATATATATATATATATATATTAAAAACACTTGAGGTCAATTTTGATAATAATACTGCTACGTATAAAGTTAACAATTTCTTATTTAATTTCCTAACAAATTGAAGAAATTCTACCTCCTGTAGTAGAAAAACAGCAACTGATACTAAGGAAACAAACTACTTCTATAATTCTGTATTTTAAAAAAATTAACACCCTACTCTAATAAAAATAACCACCAATACCAACAATTTTCTGAGGCTGAAATTTTACTCACTAAAGATCAATAGATTTCCGTGAAAAACATCGAGTTTTGGGCGATTGTTGGAACAGAACAGAGTGTATTTTTTAAAAATATTGGTAAAAACAATCACTTAGTGAATTTTTATTATGGTGTCTTGGTTTTAATAACAGAGTGTGGTTTGATTCAATCAAATGTTCTAAAAGGCAATGCTATTGTATTTAAGCTTACTACGTTACTAAGCGTAGCTTGTGGTTTAATCAGGTAAAGTTTTTTTATTAATAAGAGTAAAAAAGTAGGAGAGGTAAAGTTTTTTAATGATACGAGTAAAAAATATGCAGTTCCTCTAAAAAAATATTTGATCACAATGACTTTATTTAGCAACAATTTTATTGTTTTTTAACCTAAAAATGCCATTACCTAATTTTTTTAACCAAATATTATTTTAAGAGATAAAGATGAACATGTGTTAACAATATTCACAGGAGTCCCATCAGGACTAGTAAAATAAAACTTTTTCAAAGTTTTGAAAATATCCAATATGAGAATAAATGTTTTATTTAAATATAATATATATACAGATATATATATATATATATATATATATATATATATATATATATATATATATATATATATATATATATATATTGTAACATTCATTTTTTAAAATCATGTTATGACACTGTTTTTCATTCTATAATTTATTTTCTATTACATTTTTATATTTGAATAGGCAGTGATTTCAATTTTTGAGCAGTGTAACTTGAAACAGTGATTTAAATGAACAGTGTAACTCGGTCGTGTATAACGTGTTGCTGACCTAACCCGTTTAGTTTGCATTGATTTTGCGTCCCGGAAGTGAGCCATTTTAAAGACTTCACTTTGAAGAACGGTTAAAAGATATATAAACAGTCATATGGAATATTCAGGGGCTTTTTCCGCCAGTATGCCGTAGTGGCCTTTTTCTCCAGCACGCTGTAGTGGCTTTTTATTTTTCTCCGTGATGCAGTAGTGAGTAACGGTTTTTTATTACCAAGTGGGTTTCTAGCTCTCAAGTTCAAGGCCTTCTTCCGTTCTTAAAATATCCTGCTCTTCCTCAGGCATTTCGGGTCAAAAAGTGATTAGTTACCCAAAAAATGATAGAAGAGCAGTGGCTGAGACATTATTTTTGATGAAAATCTCACGAGGAGAGGTCAAGCAGCTTATGGAAAACTCACGTGGAGAAACCAATCAGTAAGTACACCAGTTTAAATATCTCACTTCCTGTCTACAAATGTGTTTCCAACGACTGTTCAACACGTGTAATCCGCGGAGTTAATTTTACAAACTTTTAGGTCGTGTTTTTTTTAAAAAAGTCTTTGGGTTTTTTTTACACTTAGGATCAGTAACTCATGGAACTCTAGTTTAAATATGTACATTCTCGTAGCCTAAGGATTTTTATTTAGACAATGTAATTTTAAGAATGTAATATCTGCAAGAATTTTTATTTTGTCAATATACTTTTCCCTGTGTTAATGCAGCCTTTTACTGAACTACCCACTCTTTCTTTCAGGACGCACAGGTTGTAATATATTTAATCTTATTTTAACAACTAAATAACTCTTCAGTATTTTTTCATTTTTTGAGCTGAAATTAGATTCCTTTTATTCTAAAATGAAGTGTGCCCAAAAAAAAATAAACATTACAACCAAGCTTTAAACAACTATCGAGACTATTTTCAAAAGACGTACAAAAATTATCTCTAATCCATAATCTCTCCAAACAAAACGAGCTAGCTGATATATCTAATTTTTGATCTCTCAGTATTAATATCCACTCAATACATTCTCAAAAATTAAGATATACATAAGGGGTAAAATAGCGCCGCAAAAGAGACGTTATAAAATGACGCCGCAACGTGATATATATTTATGTTATTAACTGATATCCTAAAATTGGTCTTAAATCTTAGTAGTGAAACATTAGTTAAAATAAAATTCTAAGCACATTTTGAGCTTTATGAACCAGAATAGAAGTAGTTAAAACTATAGAACTTATATAACCTCAATTTTTCAACTTTCAACAAAAATATATTTTGAAAGTTTAATAGTTTTAAACTACCGCAATCACTTTTGAACTTACCATGATAAGAGTCGATCGAGGCCCCTCCAATATCCAATAATATGGCAAAAAGTAATAATACATCCAAGTCCTGAAAAGTTCGAAAAACTAAATACAATTTTTGATAACTACCGTAATATTGTACGTGAATTATTGACAAAGTTTTACTGCAGATTTAGGGAAAAATCAGAAAAATGCTACTGAAGTAAATTTCGTTGACTGAATGATGTGTGCAAACAGAACTCCTGGATAAAATTAAGCGATGTTAAATTTTGATGTGTAACTTCAAAAATATGGGAAAAAATGTTTTTCAACTTTCAAATTATTTTTTTAATCTATTTACAACAAAAAATACAATTGACTGTGAATTTAGAAATCTACAGAGTTAGGCTTAAGAACATTATTTCTATGGTATTTCCGATGGTTACACAAAAATTATAAAACGCAGTCAAATAACTCTAGATGTTAAGTGTCAGTTACATGTTTTCTTTTATTTTTGGTTCTGTTATTTCCATTTCAAGAAATATGATTTTTTGGTATAGTGCCCTATTTTACAGGCACAAGCTGCAAGAAAATTCGTAAATCCCTATAAAAGGTATGTGAAAGTAAAAAAGTTTTGGGTCTTCAACTTGGCTAATAGTTCTCTTCTGGATCAAATTAAATAAATGCATAATAAGTTTGATAGGAAACCATAAACCTAGGAGCATTATTGCATTTCAGTTAGGCGTAATGATGTAGGGTAGTTTATAACACTATAGTGCCCAATAATATTTACAGCTTTGGAGAATCTTACTGTATTATGTCAATTTATAACAACTTAAGTAGCCATACAGCTGCATACAGGTGTAAGTGTCGCCACATAATTATGTCGAGTTCGGTGAAAACTGGTGAATAGGATTTTGTAGCCTTAAATTTGGGAGAGGTTAAAGTCATGATTTTGGAGCTAAACGATATATCACTGAAAACTGGTCTAACAATAAATTTTGGAAAGACTAAAATGAAGACTAGCATGGTTCCCAGCGATCAGATACAAATTGATAATAATAGCATAGAACTAGTGAACTATTTATGCTTTTAAGACTGGGAAATGAGAGTTCCTATCCATCTCACAAGTCGAATTAAACATCTTTACACCAACACTAAGTGTTGTTGTAAAGATTGTAAGATATTATTGTTAATGATACAAAATCTGATAAATTTCAACCTGACTGTGGTGTAAGACAAGGTTGCATCCTACCTTCTAAACTTTTCATTATATATGGCGAATATATATGCAAAAGATCTTGAATAATTGGCAAGGAGGGATATTAATTAACGGTAAAATGATTAGTGATTTGCAGATGACACGGTTCTTCTGGCTGGTAGTGAAGAGGAATTACTACAAATGCTGAAGTGGGTAGAAAAAAAAGCGTAGAACTGAATAAATAAAACAAAAATTATGATTGTCGATAGGCAAAATAACAGCAGACCAGGTGTCAGACAAATTGTCCGGTTTGAAGTTGTTAGTGAGTTTGTGTACTTGGCATCCCTAATTAGTAATGCCGGTACAATAGAGGCAGAGATCCGTCGAAGGTGTGCTCTTACAAAAGTTGCTGTGCGAAAGCTCGAGAAAATCTGGCAAGAGAATCACATATCTAAACAAGTGAAAATCAGACTGGTAAATTGTCGCGTATTCCCTATTCTCACATATGGCTGTGAGTCCTGGACATTGAGGAAGTGGGAAATAAAAAAAAACTGCTCGCGAAGAACGCTTAGGATCTCGTGGACCGCACCACGGACCAACTACTCAATTATATTAGAGCTCAATGTCCAGCAACGTATTTCAAGTTTTATCCACATAAAAATCATTAAATTTCTCGGCCATATCATAAGAAAAGATCAGAAATATTTAGAAAAACTCAGCATTTAAGGAAAAGTTCCAAATAGAAGACCTCGACGGCGTTCTCCGTCCCGTTGGGGTTATCCATTTAGCGAATAAATCACTTCACACAGTGGTCCACGAAGCGCAGGATAGTGAAATGTGGAGAAGAACATCCCACAATGTAACAAAATGACCGCTACATCCTCTGGAGGAAATTGAGACTCAAGAGAGAGTGGCAAAAATGGGTGTACCTGGGCCATGAGATCAAAATAAGTGGAGATTACCAGACCTCCGAGTTGACAACACGGATTATACGTCGAATGGGAGGCTTATGGAAGACTGAGGGACATCTTCAGAGGAGACATCCCAATTTTCTTGAAACGGAAAGGACTTAATCAATGCATCTTGCCAGTCCTAACCTATGGCGCAGAAATCCTAACTCTGATTAAAGCAATGGCAGAAAAGCTGTGAGTTGCGCAAAGGCGAATGGAAAGATCGATGTTTGGTCTGACCCTAAAATGTCGAGTAAGAAATGAAGAGATTCGCAGGCTAATTGAAGTAAATGACATAATAGTATCGCAAGATGAAAGTGATCTCCACTTTAGTGGACACATCCCCAGAATGATGGAAGGAAGATGGACAAAGAAACTTCTGGAGAGGAGGCCAAAAGCCGACACATCCAACAGTGGACTTGAAAACGGGCTTTATGATAATGAACGTTAACTTCTAGTTGGTGACTATCACCAAGACAAAATGTCTTTCAAGTCTTTTTTAAGCTGTATAACGTCCTGCTGTCTCTTTCTTGGGCCACTAGCGTTTACGCATTTAAAGTAAATGAAGAAATAACTACGTTATAAGCAATAAAGATAAAGAATTTTTGGTATTTTCCAACATATTGTTAAAGATGAAAGAGGGCACAAGACAGTATGGAACCCGGTCTTGATAGTAAAGGTTTCAAGATGAAATCTGTCAAAAGAAATAATTTGTGACAAAAATTCCTAAACAAAACCTTATAGGTATACCATAAGAGCGCAGTTTAGCAATAATCGAGCATGTCAAACACGGTTACCTACTTCAAACGCAAACACCTCAGATCATGTTTCAAAGATGTATGACAGAGACCTGTTGATTTCTATTTACACAAGCAATATTGAAAGTTTTTAACGATATTAAAACCTTATTTAAAATATCTTGATTCATGGCTTTTTCAATAACCTTATTAATTAATAGCCTTTTTAGGAAACTTTGATATTACTGAAAGCAATATGGCAGTTGAGTAGTGTTTATCATTTTATTTTGGCCCTTTTAAGGATTTGACTAAATCGATCATGTTTCTAGCAAGACTATAATATATGTTGTTGTAGGAAAAGTTAAACAGTCTTCATAAATCTTATGTTAGCTAATTTGAACATTTATCTACTAAGATATTGTATTAACTACAGATACTTTTTTGTGTCCCTCCTCATGAAGATATGTTGTATGACACGCTGTCTGAAAACAATACTCCATAGTTTTCATTTAATCTGTTTAATTCATTGTTACTTAGTTAACAGGAAATATCATTTCCTGAGAAAGACTTGCTAAATCTAAACGATTTATAAGCCACTGCTTTACCATTGCATTAGATGGGTCTCTTCAAGTTTCTTCCAATTGTCTCTATCCTGTGTGAGATGGAACCATCTACTGCCTGCTATCAACCTGATATCGTCAGTGCATCTTTGCATTGATCTTCCAACACTTCGTTTATTCTCTCAAGGTCTTAAATATATATATATATATATATATATATATATATATATATATATATATATATATATATATATATATATATATATGTATATATATATATATATATATATATATATATATATGTATATATATATATATATATATATATATATATATATATATATATATATATATATATATATTGTATATATATATATATATATATATATATATATATATATATATATATATATATATATATATATCAATCAATCGGTTTTATAACGTCTTCCGTTTTCCGATGCCTAATTTCCACTCCTCCCGGTTTCTCCATCCTTCCTCCTCCAGATCTCTCTCTAGTACTTCCTTGTTGATTCCTGCTCTCCAGCATTAGCGTGGTCTTCCTCGCTTTCTTCTTCCATGAAGGTTCCAATTTAAGATCTTTTTAGGTAGTCGGTCTTGTGACATTCTCGTACATGTCCGTACCATACCAACTGTTGGGTTATGATTTCGTCCACTATATCGTACTTAATTTCTAAAGCTCGTCTTATTATGTCATTTGGTATGCGGTCTTTTCTGGATTTTCTGGCTGCTCGTCTCCAGAAAACCATTTCTGTAGCTTTTAGTATTTTTTCTGTTCTTTCCTTCAATGGCCACACTTGGGAGCGGTAAGTAATTATACTTTTCACTATTGGGTTGTAAATTCTCTTCTTATTTTCAGTGGTTATGTTGTCCCATAGTATACTATTAAACATTGCAATCGCCTTTCTTCCTTGGATATTTCTCTCGAATATTGCTTCTTCCAGTGTTTCGTCCCTAGATATTCTCGTTCTCAAATACTTATAACTGGCACAGTGTTTGATGGTGTGTCCTGTGGCCAGTTTCAAGTCCTGCTGTTGTCCTCCGACGCACGTGTACTCGGTCTTTTTAATATTGACTTCTAGGCCCCACTTTTGATATTCCTCTATAAGTTTTCGTGTCATGTATTCCATATCATCGATGTCCTGAGAGACTACTACCTGGACATCCGCGAATGACAGCATGTAAAATGTAGTATCGTCATCCAGTGTTAATCCCATACTGCGGCATTTCCTTTTCCAGTTTTTCAGTGCACTCTCCAAATAGATTTTAAATAGCGTTGGGGATATACAGCAGCCCTGTTTGAGAGCCTTTGTGACCTGGAAACCTGTTGTTATACGGTATTTGGTTTTCACACTACTTCTTGCGTCTTGGTATAAGGATTTTACGGCTTTAATTATTTCGGTGTTTACATTACTCTGTTGTAGTGTTTCCCACAATCTCATTAGGGGCACGCTGTTGCAGGCCTTTTTTAAATCAACAAACAAGACATGGACTTCCTGATCAAATGCGGTTTTCTTTCCTAGGATTTGTGTCAGTGAGAAGAGATGGTCTATTGTGGATCTTCCTGCTCTAAAGCCTGCCTGTTCTTCAGCTTCTACGTCCGCGTATTCCGTTTCTATTCTACTTTTAAGTATTTTTCCGTATATTCTGCTAATAGATCCTGTAACCGTTATTCCCCGATAGTTATCGCAATCATTCTTGTCTCCCTTCTTATGAATTGTTGATATGTATGATATCTTCCATTCCTCAGGTACTTCTGATGTGTTAATGCATCTTTGGAATAAGTTCCTCATAGCGCTAAATAACTTTTCAGTTCCGTATTTTACTATCTCTACCATTTTTTAGCGTTTTACATACTTCTTTAACTTCTGATGTTGTTATCCTTATTGGGGATCGATCCTCGTATAACTATATTTGGGTTTCCATGTTGGGTACTTTTAAACTCTGGTCTATCTTCTGTTAGCATATTTGTAAAGTATTGATTCCATTTTTCTGGTGTTATTGGTGAGAAGATTTCTCTTTTCCTATATAAGTGTTGAGTCTTGAGCATGTCTTTTCCCATTGGTTGTTCTTTTTGTCACTAATCATTTTGCGTACTCTAGCTTGAGATTGTTTGTATTTTAATTTGTCGTTTGTGCTCTTTGAACTTAAGTATTTGTGATAGCTTTTCCGTTTTTCTTCAATTTCGTATTCAATTTCTTCATCCCACCAATATGGTTTTTTCTGTTTTTCCCTTTTCTCTCGGTACCCTAATGCTTCGGCTGCGTGTAAACATTCCTTTATATACTTATATTCTTCTTCTGTATTAACAAATCCCATCCGTTGTATCTTTTGGTCCAGTTTACTCTTGTATAGATTTCTTATACTTTCATTTTGTAAGCTGTTTGCATTATATCTTATTGTTGTTTCACTTGTTGTGTGCTGTGTACTTGTATCTTCCAGTTTGCTTTCTCATGTTGTTCGTAAGCCCCTCTTTGGACTCTTACATCTAGGAAGTTTAATCTAGATCTCTGTCTTATTATCATATAGTCGACAATACTTTTTAAATCTATTGTTGTTTATAGTTTTAAGTAATTTTGTTGTCAATCTACCATCATTCGTTCTAGCCACATGCCCCGCCCATTACCACTTTAATTTTGCCACTCTTTCACTGATATCTGTAATTCTTGTTGTTCATCTGATATCCTTGCTTTTAATGTGTTCTCGTAAACTAACACCAAAAATCTGCCTTTCCATGGCCCGTTGAGCACGTTGGACTCAACAAAGACTATTTTTTTGTAAGGATCATGGTTTCCAGCCCATACGTACTTACTGGAAGTATACAGCTCTCGTATACTTTTCTTTTTAAGGTCATGGCGATATATGTGTTTCTTAGTATAAATCCCAATTTTTGAAATACAGTCTAGCTGAGACTAATTCACCTTGGTATCTCCGTTGTTTGATTGTTCTTATCTGATCTAATGTTATGTCCCAAGTAGTCTTCCCCTCTCTCGATCTCTTCCGTGCCGATCTTAATTTTTGTGTTTTGTGGGCTTAGAAGTTTTGTTTTCTTGATGTTCATCTCGAGTCCAACTATCTGTGAAGCCTAATTAAGTTGTTCTATCATGATTTTAAGTTCTTTTAGATCTTCGCTAATCAGTACTAATTCATCTGTGAATCGCAAGTGATGTAAATATATGTCATCGATTTCAATTCCTTTTTCTTCCCACTCAAGACTTTCAAATACATCATCCAAGGGCCAGGGTAAACAATTTCGGCAAAATGTGTCGCCCGGCCTAACATCTTTCTTAATGTTCTGTTTTTGGATTTTCATCTAATTTAACCGTTAACATCGCATTTTCATATATGAATTTTAGGAGTTCAGTATATCTTGAGTCTATTCTAGCATGAGTTAGGGACTGCATAATTGCCCAATGTTCCAGAGGGTCGAAAGCCTTCTTATAATCTATAAAAGCTAGGTATAGCTTAATATTACATTCGGCCCCTTTTTCTATTAAAGGGCAGAGCGTCTGGATATGACCTGTTCCAAATTCCTTGAGAAAGCCCGCCTGTTCGATTGGTTGCTAGTCATCGAACTTATTTGTTAAACGGTTTATGACAATTTTAGTAAGAATGCGATAACAAACTGATGGGGCGATAGTCCTCAAGGTTTTTCGTGATCGCCTTTCTTGAATAAAGATATGACCTCACTGTTTTGCCAATGTACATATTCTTCAATCTTTAATACATTTGTTGAGAATGTCCGTATCGCTTCAAAAAGTTCATTTCCTCCCATTTTCTTTCACTTGAAGATCTCTTATTTTTTATCTGTTTTAAAGCAGTTTCAAATTCGCTTCGGCTTATCTTTGGAATTTCTTTCGAGAAGAATATGATTTTGCTGCTAATTTGGATTTGGTATAGGCGAGAAACAGAGCTTTATGTAGAATTCCTTTATTTCATCCATTATTTCCTTTCTGTCAGAAGTTATTTTACTTGTTTTATCTTTATATTATTCTAGTTCTATCTTGCAACATCTTGGATTTCAATACTTTCATATTTTTGTTTTCTTCAATAGTGTTAATTATTTAGTTTGCATTGTATTTTTTAACGTCTTTCCTTGTTTCTTTCTTTATGGCTTTATTCAATGTTTCATACTCATGTGTACATCTTTTTTAGTGTTCCATACGGAGCACTTATAAAATCACTTCGGTGTCTGTCTGTCTGTCACAACCCGATTTTCTCCGAAACTATTTGACATAGAAAGTTGAAATTTGTTACTTATATAGGAATTGATGGCCTCATCAGAGCCGTGTATTTTTGAAGCTTAAATTTTGACTTAAGGGGTTAGTTTTGGGGGGTGAAATCGGAAGTGAAAAAAAAAATTTTTTTTACTAGGTCATCGAGTGTGGTGTCAAATGAAAGCTTGTGAAAACACAAGTAAAAATATGTAATACTTGCGCGCACTTTTCTTTGTATTATTTTTAAAAAAAAAGCGAAAAATCGCTGTCTCGAAAAGTACTTATCAAAAAATTTTGAAAAAATTCTGGAATATTCTCCACGGGGTGTAGATTGAACGAAAATTATCACGAGTGCATTACCTTTAATAATTTATCTGGTATATAAATAAAACAAAAATTTCAAGGTCATCAGTTTTCATTAAAGATTGGAAACAAACTTTGTTGAAAACTCATCTGGGGTGTGTTTTGTGAAGTCACTGATCATTTTATACCTCCGTAACAAAATTGTTTATTTTAAAAGCAATCAAAGTACGGAACACTAATTGCGCAAGTTCAATTTGCACTTGACCGGTTATTTACATTTTCTTTCGTCTATGAGTTTAATTGTTTCGGGAGAGAATTTGCTCACTTTTTTCTGTTGGTAGGACATTTTCTTAATTGTTACTTCGATACTAGATGTAACTCTTTTCTATAAGTTAGTTTATTTCCATCTTTTTTAAACTGTCTACTGGTTGGAGTTTACTTTTCAATATTGTTTGTATCTGTGCTTGATTTTTCTCGAGCACCTCCATTGTTGGCAACTTTGTGTGTTTATGTTTAATCATGTTATTTCTTTCTATTTTCAGATTTAATTGAAATAAAGCTTTTACTAGCCGGTGGTCGCTAACTGTATCTAATTTATTGAGTACTGATATATTTTTGCAGTATTTTCTATATTTTCAGTGTATGTCGTAAATATTGCGACATACTCTCTACATAATTTTTCCGCTAAACATTTTGTTTATACCCTCATCCGCCGTTCTTTATCTGGAAAAAGTGCGCCTTCCTGACTTAATATTAGATACACAATAACCTCTCAGGAATTTAAACTCGCTTTAATAACATCTACCACCCTTATCTGTGCGGGTAAAACAGTGTTCCTTGTGTCTTTTCTTGAATGCTAGCAAAGAGAAAACTACTATGAGATGTTCTCGGATATTTATGGATTTATTCAAAGTTACCTGACAGAGGAGAGAAGTAGAATAAGGTGTCCTAATGACAATAGAACGCCGTTTAGAAAACGGCAAAGCTAACTTCCCGAAATACTATTTAAGTAGAAGAAGACATTAAATTAAATGTACTATAAATCCTTTTAAAAATACACCTACCAGTCTATTACTAGAAGAGAAACAACTGATATATTATCAAGTAGATCAAAATTTGCGGTTAAGTAAACTGTTTGGCAAGTATTCTCTTATAAAGGCAAATGCATTTCGGATACTAATACCTTTTCCTAATTTTTATTTTTACCAAGCTGGTTTTGTGTAGCTGTAGTTGCGTTAAAGATTAAATATAGAGCCAATCTGCAAATAAAAATGAAAGTTTAGGAGATTTTAAATATAAATCTCAATTTAGAAAGATTGCAGGCACTGAGAAGTCATTAGATCTGCGTGATTATAAAAAGAATTGATTTTAAAATTTAGTTTTAATGTTCTCGTTTTGGTTAAACGTTTGCAAGTTTATATTTGAAATAAATGTTAATAAATAAAATCTTTTCGTTTTGTCCATTTATTTGACGCTTCCCCTGAAAGTTTTCGCGCATCCCCTTCCCTTGGGAGCACGCCCACAGTTTGGGAATCACGAGTTTATATGATTTTTAGTAAAAGCAACTGTATGTTTGAAATTTTTTTTTTTGGACTACTTAAGTGATTTTGGTGTAAAGTATGAGAGTACAATAAATGTAGACATCTACATTTATGGAACCAGGAATGAGGGATCGACATTGCAAAAAAACAAATGTTTTACTCAGTTATACAAATGTCATATAAATAGTTTTTTTTGGTCACATTTTAGTACTTTTAGTGCATCACATAAAAAAATAATTCATGGCTTGTTTTTTACTTTACTATTCGAACTAAAATTAAAAATTAAAAAAATATCAAAATTTTCATTAACATCTTCTCAATTTATCAGTATCTTAAAGTGACATTTTACTTAGAAACCTTGTATGCTAAAGTCAAAACTTAATTTCAATGGTTGAGAAACTTATATACGTCCTTAAAACGTGTGTGTTTGCGTGTGCCCATGCATAAGACCTTAAAGTTTCGTAAAACTGTAGTTAAAGTAGGATTAAATCATTCAGGAACTACTTTGAAACAGAAGTTTTAAGTAATAATAAGATTAAGCTCGTTGTATGGAATATCAAAAATAAGTAAGTAAATATTATTAGTGTAACTGTAAATATAATTATGATTAGTAATAACTAATGCCAGCTCTTTAAATTTATTTATTTGAGGTATCAACAAAAATTAATATATAACATAATTGTTATTATCTTCGCTTACGTCGATCTATTTTCCTACAATAAATTCGTATCATATTGGTTAAAGCATTGTCGTGCTGAAGAACTATAACTTTCCGGTTTACCAGTGCTAGTACTTTTTGACATAAAAGCCGATAAGGCGTTTTCAGTTGTGAATAAAACCCTGCTGGTAATCGTTTGGTTGGATGTAAGCATCATAAATGAAATACTCGTTTAAAGGTCGGCCAGGAGTAAGTGGTTTTATAATCTAACTTTGATACACCAATTGTAATGGCATTTTTAAATTCAAGCAAACTATCCATTTTTAGTGTTCCGTACGGAACACTTATAAGATCACTTCGGTGTCTGTCTGTCTGTCTGTCACACCCGATTTTCTCCGAAACTATTTGACATAGAAAGGTGAAATTTGGTAATAATATAGGAATTGATGGCCTCATCAGAGCCATGTAGTTTTGAGAATTAAATTTTGACTTAAGGGGTTAGTTTTGGGGGGAATGAAGTCGGAAGTGAAAAAAATTTTTTTTTACTAGGTCATCGAGTGTGGTGTCAAATGAAAGCTTGTGAAAACACGAGTAAAAAATATATATATAATATTATACTTGCGCGCACTTTTCTTTGTATTATTTTTAAAAATTCGCGAAAAATCGCTGTCCCGGGCCTTATCTCGAAAAGTACTTATCAAAAAATTTCGAAAAAATTCTGAAATATTCTCCACGGGGTGTAGATTGAACGAAAATTATCACGAGTGCATTACCTTTCAGTAAAGATTGGAAACAAACTTTGTTGAAAACTCATTTGGGGTATGTTTTGTGAACTCACTGATCATTTTATACCACCGTAACATAAATTTTGACTTAAGGGGTTTGTTATGAGGGGTGAAATCGGAAGTGAAAAAATTTTTTTTTTACTAGGTCATCGAGTGTGGTGTGAAATGAAAGCTTGTGAAAACACGAGTAAAAAATATATATATAATGTAATCCTTGCCCACACTTTTCTACGTATTACTTTTAAAAATCGCTGTCCCCTACCTTATCTCGAAAAGTACTGATCAAAAAAGTTTGAAAAAATTCTGGAATATTCTCCACGGGGTATAGATTGAACGAAAATTATCACGAGTGCATACCTTTAATAATTTATTTGATATATAAAAAAAAAATTTCAAAGTCACCAGTTTTTAGTAAAGATTGGAAACAAACTTGTTGAAAACTCATTTGGGGTGTATTTTGTGAAGTCACTAATCATTTTATACCACCCTAACAAAAATTTTTATTTTAAAAACAATCAACGTACGGAACACTAATTGTGCAAGTTCAACTTGCACTTGACCGGTTTTTTTTCATTTACAGTTACAGTTTGCTTCAAAAATGATGAATGGCTTTCACTACTGGTTTTATTCGGTATATTTTAGCCACCAAACTTTTAAAAATATTTCATATATATATATATATATATATATATATATATATATATATATATATATATATATATATATATATATATATATATGTATATATATACATATACATATATATATATATATATATATATATATATATATATATATATATAAATATATATATGTATATATATTTCGGATGGCTTGATGGAAATTCATTATAAATATAATAATAAAAGACTGTTTTTAGTCAATTTCCACTGGTTTATTTATAATGATGATGACGCGTTTCGCTGTCGATGCAGCTGCTTCCGATCTACATTTTACAGTGTCAAGTTAGGTTTAATGTTTACCATTTTATATTATTTCCTAATTAAAATATTACACCTATTTAAATTATATTGATAGTACTGGGAAACCCACACAGACATGGTATTGGGAGAATAAATTGAATAATGGTGAATTGTTTCAATCTACCTGGTCTTTGAGCAAAGTACCTGTAGTCCTTAATCGATTTATTTGCATTGTCTCTAGAAGGTTTAGTTTTAAACCTTTTTGTTGGGTATGTAAAATTTTTAAATTCTTATTAAACGTGTGATTCTCTGTTAAAAGATGATTAGGATACGTTGGACATGACCCACATATTAATTGTAATTAATGTAAGTTTACATAGGACAAAGTGGACGTACATTTATACAAAGAATTACAGAACACGAAAAAAGTTTCATCCATAGAAAGTCTAATTCAATATATGCTAATCATCTTTTAACAAAGAATAACAGGTTTAATAAAAATTTCAAAATTTTACATACCCAACAAAAAGGTTTAAAACTAAACCTTTTAGAGACAATGCAAATAAATCGATTAAGGACTACAGGTACTTTGCTCAAAGACCAGGTAGATTTAAACAATTCACCATTATTGAATTTATTCTCCTCATACCATGTCTGTGTGGGTTTTCCAATACTATCAATATAATTTAAAAAGGTGTAATATTATAATTAAGTAATATTATAAAATTGTAAACATGACTAACTTGACAGTGTAAAATGTAGATCCGAAGAAGCTGCATCGACAGCGAAATTCGTCATCACAGTTATAAATAAACCAGTGGAAATTGACTAACAGTGTTTTATTATTTATATATATATATATATATATATATATATTATATATATATACATTTATATATATATATATATATATATATATATATATATATATATATATATATATATATGTATATATATGTATATATATATATATATATATATATATATATATATATATATATATATATACATATATACGAGACTCACAAAGAAATTGGACGCTTACCAACCTAGAGAACAAGCCGGATTTAGAACAGATTTTAGTACACTGGACCACCATCAAATATTAAGAACCTTAATAGAAAAGTCAAACGAGTATAATTTTAAGATATGGGTTGCCTTTGTGGATTACGAAAAAGCGTTTGACTCCCTTGAAATCTAGGCAATATTAAATAGTCTAAGAATTAAAAGCAGATACTAATATACCATTATTAATAATATAAATATATATAAAAATGCAACATTTCAGATAGTATTGAAAGAAATCACCAATAAGATAAAACGGGTACGTCAAGGGGACGCCATCTCGTCGAAAATTGTTTACGTTGACGCCAGAAGATCTTTTCAAACAACTACCATGGACAAGTAAAGAGAAGAGCAGTTCAATCATGTGAGATTCGTGGATGAGATTGTGCGTATATCTAACAACAACGAAGAATTGGAAGAAATTCTGAACGAACTTAACAATAAGTCCAGAGAGACTGGGTCTGAAGATAAACATAGCCAAAACGATGTTCATGACAAATGACGACTGTGATAAAGAAGCAGTACTGAACATTGAAAACGTAAAAATCATAAGAACGGATTCATACGTATATCTTGGACAAAAAAATAGTAATATCCAAAGGAAACTTGAAAGCGAATTTATCAAGAAGATTTGCTTGATCGGCGTTTGGCAGATTGCGAAACATTTTCTTTTCCAGTGACCCAAATACACTAAAACCGAACACATTTGGTCAATGCGTATTGCCAGTATTGACATACGAAACGGAAACGTGGGCTTTGAATCAAGAAATTATAAATCGCCTACAAGTAGCTCAACGAGCAATGGAAAGGAGGATGTTGGGAATATCGTTGAGGGATAGGCTGACTAATGAAGAAATTCGAGGAAGGTCCAAGATAACTGATGTAGCTGAAAGAGTAAGCAGGTTGACGTGGAACTGGTCGGGTCACACCGCAAGACTCCCTGATAATCGATGGACCCATAAAGTAATCAACTGGAGGCCCTGAAATGACAAAAGAAGTAGAGAATGCATGCAAACTCGATGGTCTGACGACATCAAAAGACCAGTGGGATACAATTTGATAAACAAGGCCCAAAACCGAAGAAGATGGACATACTTAGGGGAGGCTTATGTTCGACGATGGACTGCATAGCTGATGATGATTATATATATATATATATATATATATATATATATATATATATATATATATATATATATATACATAATATACGGATTTTTGACTTGTGTTAAAACTAGCATAGGAGTTTACACTTAAAAAATTGCTAATTATCATGTTTAAACCCATCTGGTTGTGACAGCTATGGCCCGTGTTTCGAGGTATTTTTACATTACCTTTTTGTCTTACTTTTGAAGGTAAAATATGCCTTGAAAATCCATCGCGCCACTTTTCTGTATCTAAAATTTTGGTTTATTTTGTATGAAATCTGCTACCACTTAAATATCCTTATCTCCTGATGAAAGAAAACAACTGACTAAGAAATCGGATAAATAAATTTTAAAAAAATATAAATGTTTTTGTTTCTTATTATTACGCCAATAGGTTTGCACAAAAATCAGTGTTTACAGCTCAATATTAGATACGTTAAGTCATAATATTATATATAGATTTTAGAAAAGTAAAAATTTCTGAAAAAAAACATATTGGCCATTGGAATTTTTTTTATTATTTTAAGTAGATCCGAAAAACAAGCTTGAACCGCGGGACTACTCATCAAACAGGAAAAAACAAATGTATGTACATCATCAAAAACAACCAAAACAGAGGTAGTATATACAATAGACGAATATAATTTCAAATGAGTAAAACAATTCAAATACTTAGGAACGACACTAATAGAATATACAGATTGGACAGAAGAAATAAACAAGATGATTCAAGCCGGTAACCGATACTTATATGCACTACCAGAGTTTTTAACATCGAGTGATCTTACAAAAACAACTCAAGTGTTTACTACAGTAACTGTCATTAGACATATCGTATTGGGTGGTCGTGAAGCCTGGACCCTGACCGTGGCAAATGAAGAGTGTCTTAAATTATCTGAGAGGAAGATCCTACGAAAAATCTATGGTCCTGTCATACATGCTATTACGGATGAGTACCGAATCCGCACTAATAAGGAACTCCAAGATCTCCATAAAGCACCACACATCATCAATGAAGCCAAAACAAGACCCCTTCAGGGGGCTCTGCGTGTGAGACGGTAGCCAAACGAAAGAATTCTAAAACTGGCGTATGAAAAAGCGCCGGTGGGTAAGAGACCCTTGGGACGCCCGAAAAAAAAACCTAAATAACTATGTAAAGTAACATATATACAAGTAAAATTCATAATGCAAAATAGATAAAATACGTCTTTTATAATTTAAATGACTAACTAATAAAAATTTATTATTAAAATAAAATTGATACTTACGTTGTCACTTTTTTAATGATCATTACAGATAACCAAATTAAGGTCATAATAGCCGGCACGATCCATCCACACCAAATATAAAAAATTTATATGTAGATATTCTTGAAATACTGTAACGGTGATCATATTGTGCAGGTACAGACCCTCGATAAACATCCACATGAACATGGCTGTTTTGGCATATTCCATTAATACTATACAAACCTCATAGAGGTGATTCTAAAATAAAAGGAAAAATAAATTTGTCAACTATTCAAGTATGTCGTCATATTTTACGCCCCAATATTCAAACGACACTTAAAATGGTTAACTTTTAAACAGAAATTCATTTGTAGGTTAATTTATTGAATAAACACAATATATTTATCAACTTTATTTATAATCATGAAATAAAAATATTAAATATATTAATTAAAAGTTTGAATTTGTATCTTGATATTTATCATTTTTTTCTTTAGTATTTAAAAGATTTATATTGAAAAAAAAATATGTTCGTAGGTTCAATAATTTTTCAATATTTTAAGTTAGTATTATATTTATATATATTTTATTTATTTATTTAGTTTTATAAATCTTCTCCGTAAAACTAAATAAATAATTAATGATACTAATGATAAATAAATAAAGTAATATAAATTATTTCTAAAGTAATTAATTACTTTATTTACTACTCGCGTATCTTTGGTTACACGTGGTTTACCATTGTCTTTTCGACTAGATAATAATTGCACTATTCCTGTAGAACACAATTTATCATAAGAACTTCTTAGATCTTTCAAAGTTATGCACTGAAATGCAAATATTTTAATCATAAGATCTGAAATAACACTTTTTAAAGGCATTAACGATGGCAATATTAGTTTTTCCATGACGCACTCTTCAAAAACTCATTTGACAAATTTTCAAGGATTTTAAGGTCATATAACGCCTCATGGAATTTTTCGTTTGGTGCTATTTGCAATAAATCATGCGCTAACTTTCCGAGCTTAAATATTTCTGGGCTTTTCGGTCTGGAAAGCGTTTCATTAAAAAGATTTACTGTGTCCAAAAAACCAGCAATATTTTTAAAATCCTCGATCATTGCAAAATTGATTATATCTTGAATTAAATGGGACGAATCAAAAGGTGCACTATGGGCAAAAAGTACGCAAGGTTTGGGAGAAAAATTGTTGGAGTGAAATTGATGCGTCATTTAGAGTAATTGTTTTGATAGTTTTACCGTATAAATACAGGTCGCCATTAATATGTTCTAAACCCGTAACTTTGAAAGTGTGGTAATTAATTGATTACGTAGAATATAAATAAACATTGAATGTTTTATCCCGATATTTTGCCGCTTTTTGTAAAATTTCAGCTGTACTTGAAAATTCCAATGTTTCTAAATCGATATATAAGCCACAGCCCTCGGATGTAATTGAAACATTATTCAATATATTAGTTAACGCTTGAAGATTAATAATGTCACCAGTATGATAAACGTCCATCCGCAGTCCACAATTTGATTGACACTGTACCCGTTCATGTTTTTGTTTATTTTTTCTCATGGCCTGTTTATTTCTAACCAATAAATTTCTTCGTTTTTTTTTTTCGTTGCAGACAAATTAGCTCTTGATGCTTATTGTTTTCTTATTTCATCTTTTCTTACCATATAAAATCTTGTATGTTTCCCAAAGGGTTTATTGATGAGCTTTCTTTTGCAAATTTACATTTATGTCGCAACTGATTATAATCAAAAGGTATTTTTTATTTAAATTATATTTTTTTAAATTTTAAATAGAAGTAATACAGTCTAAACAGTAAACATACACAAAGTATAATAACCTATATTAAACGCCATTCTATAGAGCATTCGGTAAATGCATTGGCAGCGTTGCCACAGTTATTTTCATTAAAAGTGTCCGACAATTGAGTGTTTGAAACTTTTTGTATTTATATCGGACTATACTTTTAGCTCCGATTGTCACCTTAAGGAGTTAGTTATGGAGGATAAAATTGGAAGTGAAAAAAATTTTTTTTTAACTAGTCGTAGAGTGGGGTGTCAAATTAAAGCTCGTAAAAACACGTGTTCAAAAATATATATAATGTAATACGCTTTTCTTTGTATTATTCTTAAAAAAGTGCGAAAAGTACTGATCAAAAAATTTTGAAAAAATTCTGAAATATTGTCCAGAGGGTGTGGATTGAGCGAAAATTATCACGAGTGCATTTACCTTTAATAATTTGTCTGATATATAAAAAAAAAACAAAAATTTCAGGGTCATCAGTTTTCAGTAAAGATCGGAAAAAAACTTTGTTGAAAGCTCATTTAGGGTGTTTTGCGAAGTCGTTGATCATTTTATACTTCCGAAAAAAAAATATTTTAAGGGGTTACCTGGGCACTGCAAAAAGTAAGTATATTTAAAAAAAAATATATTTTAAAAGCTTTTAAGTTAATAATTCAAAAAATGGCGATTATATATTTTCATTTACTTTAGCTTATGGTGTTTCAAACTTTAGTATGCAATTTTCGACCTAAAAACTTATGTTTCATTATTTATAAAAAATTATCTATTAGAAAAATAAAAAAAAATCTCTCGACATATTCTAGAAACATTATTAAGATTTAAAAAAAAAAGCGTTAAAAAATATTAAAAATTGACTGTGTAATATTACAGAAAATGCACTGAAACAGGTGGTGGTCTCTATCCGACGCCAGGTCACATCTAATGTTATAACTTTTTTATGGAATGGAATTTTATTAAAAAGAATTTTTGAAGAATTCGTAGAAGAATAGAGAATAAATATCCGTAAAAAAATCGAATTTTTGAAAAGCAGTTAACGTACGGAACACTAATGGCGCAACTCCGACTTGCATTTGGCCGGTTATTTTATCTAGTTTCAAATCGTGTATGGAAATCAAATTATTAAAAATCTAACGAAAACAAATCAAACCAAGCTCTCTAATATAAGGCAAGACCCATTTTTCATTAAAATTTCCCCGTTTATTTATCCATTAACCCTTATCCGCTTTGTTAGGCAGTAACTTATTTACCTCTTTAATGTAATGAGAGGCAAATTTACAATTTCCCCTTTCAAATATTTGTCAAACATTACACGGTATATTTCACAGTAACTTGTTCAGATGCGGTTGGTAACGAAATATTTAGTTCTACATGACACTAAATATATACGAGGATGGTTTGTAGAGTCTTGTAAAAAATAAGGTAGATAAATTTTTTTTTTAAAGACACAAATATTTATTAGATTTCCACTTTATTACTGTATGTTAGCAATCACGTGACATGTTTCGTACCTTTGCTACTTCATCTGATATACAAAGGTATCTAAACTAATGTTAACATGTCTTTATATAAAAATCCTCTTTGTCAAAGTTATGGGTTTTACCTAAACCGTTAGAATAATAGGCCACATAATAATATAAGATCCATTATAATTTAGAAATACCACAAGATTTTTATAGAAAAACCAAATGTGTTAACATTAGTTTATATACCTTTGTAGATCAAATGAATTAGCAAAACTTCGAAACACGTCATATGATTGCTAACATACAGTTAACATCAATACAGTGAAAATCTAAAAACTAATTAATTTTTTTAAAAATTTTGACTACGGATTTTTATCAACTAACGATCGACGCCATAAACTATTACAAATAATCAGGTCTGGGAAAAAGTTCGTGGCGTTTTTTTTTTTTTCGTAAAATTCAACTGGTTTTCTTATAGTGTGAAAATGAATTTATTTAAACCAAATATGCTCCATTATTATCGACAATGTTTCGTCATTTTTCGGGTAGAGCCATGATGCCATCGGTGAAGAAATTCTGTGGTTTCTGGTTGAAAAACTTAATCAAGTGGTTTTCACAGGCTTCCTTTAAAAGCAGTTTAATTCCATTGAGACAGTTCTACAGAGATCGGAACAAGTGATAGTCAGAGGGTGCTATATCTGGACTATACGGTGGGTGCATCAAAACTTCTCAACCAAGCTCTCGCAATTTTTGACGGGTCATCAAAGAAGTGTGTGGTCGGGCGTTGTCATGATGGAAGACAACACCTTTCCTATTAGTCAATTCGGACCGTTTTCTTTCAATTGCCTGGCGTAATCTCTATAGTTGTCTATAGTAGAGTTGAGAATCAATCGTCTGACTAACTAGAAGTAGGTCATGGTGGACGATTCCCTTCCAGTCCCACCACACACACAGCATCACCTTTTTTGGCGTCAATCCTGGCTTCGCGAACGCTTGTGACGGCCCACCATCCCTTGTCCACGATCTTTTACGCTTCCGATTGTCGTACGTGATCCATTTTTCATCACCGGTTATGACACGTTTCAGAAATGGCTCGATTTCATTGCGTTCCAGCAGCGCATCGCAGATGTTAATTCGGCCTATCATGTTTTTCGCGCTCAACTCATGAGGAACCTATACATCAAGCTTCTTTTTGTAGCCAGCTTTGTGTAAAAACCGTTTTGTGTTCAATGCCTAGGCTCCATACCAATATCGACACTGCTGATATGCTTATCTTGCTGGACTTTTTCAAGAATTTCATCAGCTTTTTCAGTGATTGGACGACCAAAGAGTGACTCATCTTGCACATCAAAATTACCAGAGCGAAAGCGAGCGAACCATTTCCGCGCAGCAGATTTTGATAAAATACCTTCACCGTATACAGCACAAATTTTTTCACAATCCTGCGCAGCGTTCTTCCCTTTGTCGTAATAATATTACAAAATATAGCGCAATTTTTTATTACTTTTCTCCATTTTCAAACACAAACAACTTTCCAACCACTGCAGCAATTTCGATGTTTATACACTCAAAGTAACGCTCGAAGTGTCACCTTTCCAACGAGCGTTTAGTGGTGTCGCTGCGATGTTTCTTGAATTGCGCTGCGATTCACGTTATTCTTGAATTGCTGTAAATTGTACTTGGTGGGAAACACAGTCCTGAGTAAGCCACTCCAAAGGGATGATGTTCTCCATATAAAGTACTGCTTGAAAAGCGTTGTACGAGGAGTAACAAGCTGAACCTCATACGGATGTGAAGTACACCCTGCATACCCTTCATTTGACGAAAATTTCTTTCCCCAAGCCAATTTTTAAGGTTAGGATACAAAAAAGTCATTTAGGTCCAAATCTGGAGAATAGGGTGGGTGGAGAACCATTTCAAAGCCCAGCTCGTGCACTTTTGTCATTGCTACGGTCGATGTGAGCGCAGTCGCTTTGTCCTAGTGAAGGAGCACTTTGCTTTCTAATCTTGGTCGCTTCTGCTTCAACTCACCTCCTTCAGTTCAGTCTCTACGTGGGCCTCAGTAAACTTTTTCAAATAAAAATGTTTTATCACTGTACGATACTCGGCATTATCCATTTCTAAGAAACGTGTAACGCAGATCACTTACGATAGCTGTCAACAAACAACTGCGAGTTACATCTATTTGAAACTTTAAACAGAACCGTTACAAGAATCGCGCTTGCCAACTGTCATGCTGATTAACAAAATTTTCCGCAATTTTCTAGAGATTTACCAGATTTGTCGATCAAACCTCGTATTTGTACCAGAAAAAAACCTATTTACTACTACTACTCTAATTTACACCGAAATTTAATGTTTATTTTCATCACACAACAACCAACAATTCAAAGTTGAACGCTCGATCTTCTTGCCTTAGGATTACATAAATTATACAAGATTTAAATGAACATTAGAATTTATTATTCTTCTAATAATTTTTCCAATATCTTCTGAAGTTAATTTCTATCTTACTGATTACGAAATATATGATAATTTTTATGATTCCTCTAAAATATATATAAAATGCAACGTCTCTCTGTCTGTCTGTCTATCCGTTAGTGTGCTTATCATTCGAGAACCACTTATACGATTTATGTGCTTTTTTTAATTGATACATATGTTCTCTGGCCAGGTTATAGGATATATTTTATTACGTTAGGTAACATAAGGAATAAGCAATTACGATAATAGTAAATCAAGGCGGCAAAAAGTTTGCCGCTAGCGCGTTCTCTTACAATAAACTCTAAACCGTTAAATATGAAACAATATCATGTAGCAAAGAATATAAAATATATAAAAAAATGCAATGTCTGTCTGTATGTCCGTTAGTGTCACTCGGAAACCACTTATACATGTCTTTCTTTTAAATTCATACATATGTTCTCTGGACAGGTTATACAATAATAATAATAATAATCGATATAATATATGTACAACGCAACGTCTCTCTGTCTGTCTGTCCGTCAATGCGACGTCAGACTCGAGAACCATTTATCCAATTTAAGTGTTTTTTTTTAATTCATACGTATGTTTCCTGGCCAGGTTATGGGATATATTTTATTACGTTAGGTAACATAAGGAATAAGCAGTGACGATAATAGTGAATCAAGTCTACGCAAACGGAGCCGCGGCCACGGCTAGGTGCTTATAAATTATAAAGGACCCATTTCAAAACTGTACAGGGTGAGTCAACGATAGAGTAAAGTTCATTATCTCATTTGTTTCGGGAACGACGAAAAAATGTTAAATACAATAGTTTTAGGGAATGTTAAGGTGCACAGTTTAAATTTATTTTTGAGTATACAGGGTACTTCAAAAATGTGTGGCCGATAAAACATATGTTTTTTAAATGGAACATCCTATTTTCTAATTTATTTTAAATTCTGTGTAAAATTTTATAACTTTTTCATTAATAATGTTATATACCTAAGCCTAGTAATTTTTCTAATATTTCAATATTTAAAAAAAAAAAAAATAGTTTTCAGTTTTGTAAAAATTGTCAGTAGCTTCATTGTTTCTGAAGGTGGAATTCTCATAATTGATACGAGCGTTCTGTAGAGATGAAAAAAAAGATATATGTAAAGAAATTTGAGTTAAATGCTACAGGGTTTTCAAAATAAATTTATAGATTTCGACTAGAAGTCAAGGAATCCAAAAATTAGATAATTTTTCATTGCTTACAATCTCATTTAACTTAAGGATAATAGGAATTTTGAGAAATTTACAGGCTTTATTGGCTGTACTGGACCAATTTTAAGTATATTATTTATAGTAAAATATGTAAGGGGTTAGAGAGGTGGGTTAGGGGGTTAATCGGATTACTTCGAATATCTGATACTGTAGGGTTTTTGCAAGATTTTGGGAGCCAAGGAATTTTTAAATTAAATTATTTTTTGACTAGTTTTAATTTTAGAGCGGGGTACGGCAAAAGAGATGGAGTGGTCAAATATTGTATAGTTTCAAAAGAGTTATGAAAATTTTCTAGGTATTTGTTTGCAATAATGAACAAATTTTAAACGTATATGGGATGGGGAAAGGATGATTGCGCATGTATCGTGCTATAAGTTCTTTTCAGGGTTGCTTAAGTCAAGGAATCGAAATATTACATAATTTTTTCATTATTTTTAATGCTAATGAGGGTAGAGGGTGAAAGGTGTGGTGATCATAAAATATTGTCTTGTTTTGTTATTATTATGAGAATCTTTCCTGGTTTTTGGCTGGTATATTTTATAAAATTTTAGCTCATAATTTATATCTGACTAGCAGTGCCCGCGGCTCCGCTCGCGTGGACTTGATTCACTACTATCGTCACTGCTTATTCCTTATGTTACCTAACGTAATAAAATATCTGCCATTATTTCCCCTTATCTCCTATTATTTCTCCTTATCTCCCTTTATCTCTACATAATTTCCATTATCTAGGCTTATCTCTGCTCATCTCCCATTATTTCTCCTTATCTCCAATTATTTCTCCTTATCTCACCATAACTCCCATTATCTAGATTTATCTCTGCTGATCTCCCATTATTTCTCCTTAGCTTCCATTATTTATACTTATCTCCCATTATCTCACCTTATCTCCCATTATCTAAGCTTAATTGAATTATATAGAACATATGTATAAATTTATAAAAACACGTAAATCGGATAAGTGGTTCTCCAGTGATAAGCGCACTAACGGACAGACAGACAGGCAGACAGAGAGACGTTACATTTCATATATATTACAGAAATAGATTTATATTATTATATAACCTAGCCAAAGAATATATGTATGAATTTGAAAAAGACACGTAAATTGGATAAGTGTTTTTCGCGTGATAAACGCACTAATGGACAGACAGACAGACAGAGAGACATTGCATTTTATATATATTATAGATCATAGATATTCTCTGCTACATAATCTAGTCCCATATTTGATGGTTTAGGCCGTGTATTGCAATAGAACGCGCTAGCGACAATCTTTTTTCCGACTTCATTTACTATTATCGTCACTGCTCATTCCTTTTGCTACCTATTGTAATAAAATATAGCCTATAACCTGGCCAGAGAACATATGTATGAATTTAAAAAATCACGGAAATCGGATAAGTGGTTCTCGAGGGATAAGCGCACTAATGGACGGACAAACAGACAGAGAAACGTTGCATTTTATATATATTATAGATATAGATTATTATTATTATATAACCTGGCCAAAGAATATATGTATGAATTTAAAGAAAGACACGTAAATCGGATAAGTGATTCTCGCGTGATAAACGCACTAACGGACAGACAGACAGACAGAGAGACATTGCATTATATATATATATATATATATATATATATATATATATATATATATATATATATATATATATATATATTTATAGATAATAGATTATAGATATTCTCTGCTACATAATATCGTTCCATATTTAATGGTTTAGGCTGTGTATTGCAAAGGAACGCGCTAGCGGCAAACTTTTTTCCGACTTCATTCACTATTATCGTCACTGCTTATTCCTTATGCTACCTATCGCAATAAAATATAGCCTATAACCTGGCCAGAGAACATATGTATGTTTTTAAAAAAAAAAGTACGTAAATCGGATAAGTGGTTCTCCAGTGATAAGCGCACTAACGGACTGACAGAGAGACAGGCAGACAGACAGACAGAGCGACGTTGTATTTTATATATATTATAGATATCTGAGGTGGAAGTAATAGGGTAGAGGGTTAGTTGTGTATATATCATGATAGACCTCCATTTCAGGTTCTCGCGCTTTTTTATTATTTCCAATTTTGCCAAAAATAATATGTACAAGGGATAGAGATCTGGTTACAGAGTAACCTAAAAAATGCTTATAGAAGAAGTTTTAGAAACATAAACAGTTAAATTGGTCTAAACTTACTTACCGCTCGCATAGTAGATAATTAATTGTTTGTTACTTCTAGTGCTACTATTGTATTTGTGAAAAAATTAGCTTTTGCGATTTTTTATTTTCGTTACATTTTAGGGTACTTAAATCCTATAACACATATCTTCACATTTCTGTCGTTCTGTTAGCGGCATAATTTTGAAAGGAAATGATATTACAATACTTAAAGTAGGGATGAAAACTATAGTTCTTAAGCGATATCATTTCAGAGGTAGGAGATGAGAAATTTATTTTCTCTTTACTTGAGAAAGTCAAATTTAGTACTTATTTTAGACCTACCCGTCTGCAAGGAAAGTACTGGACCTTTACCGACCTTTTGAAATTGCTGTAATTTTTTTTTATCTTATTTTTTGCAACTATTTTTGTAAAACGAGTTTGTACCAAGCTATCACTGTAAGAGAACGTCTTAGCTTTGTATTTACTTGACTCCAATAAAGGCAATTCTATTTACTAATGCGATTGTTAGAGTGAAGACAAAGATGTTAAATCTTGAAACGAATTGAAATATTTCATTAACAAAGTTTAGCAGTAGCGTAGAGTATTGATTTTTGAACCAGCTGTAACTTTACGAAGAATATATTGTAATGAATTTCTGCTGCACGCCGATCAGATAAAACTAATTTTCGAAGGTACAGGGTTACGCTCTAAATTAAATGGTCCTATTTCTAGTAAAAATTACCATGGAATTTAGCATTATCCTAGAAACGAAAAAGAAACAAATTCTGATAAAGGTAATAGATATTTCTAATAGAACAGCGATGAACTTCGATCAATGATTCAATTAAGTCAGTGTTTAAAAACGAAGTTAAACTTTGCTGGACACCCAACTAAAGCTTAAAATTGTCCGTCAATTTGCCATGCATGGCAATGAATTATTCAAATGTTAGAAATAGGGCACCATCTTTCTTCTATACAATTCAATTTTTAGACAATTTTCGTCCTGATTACGATTTATACGTAATTTCCGAAAATTACGTCCCGTATATTGATATATACTATGAGAATACAATTAGATAGCATGAAATTCAAATCAGATTGACTAGTTAATGTAGCATTTACTGTAAAAGCAATAAAATTTATTTATGAATTCCAACAAATATTAAAACTTCAGTTTTAATGGTTTATTCTGATTGAAAATCTTGTTTTACTTTGCATAGTGGTGGCCATGTTATGACAAGGAGGTTTTGAAACTGGAATATAAACTATTTTTGATAACTTATCAACATAAATTCCATGGCTTCGTACATTATACTTTTTATTATACTTTTTCGGTGATAAGGAAACTGGCATGCAACAAGTAATTACATCGAAATAATTTTAATTTGTAAATAACATACATATGTCATTCAGTAGTCAGATTCTTGTTCTTCTTGTCAGCCCAAGTTTATCCACTCCTGAACGTAGGTCTCTTCTAATCTCTTCCATGCTTTCCTATCTTTTACCACCTTTAACTACTGCTTGCCTGCTACTACTCTTATATCATCGACCCATCGTTTCTGTAGACGCCCCACGCCTCTTTCTCTTTCTCTGGGTCTCCATACGGTAACTCAATCTGTCTCTGGATGATCTAGCCACATGACTTGCCTATCGCCACTTCATCCTTGTCGCCTCCAGAGCTATGTCATTGACTTTGGTGCATCTCCTTATCTGCTCGTTATGAATTCTATATTTAAGAGAGATACCAAGCATGCTTCTTTCCCTACCTCTCTATAAAGTTATGAACTTTTTAGCAAATATTTTCAAGAGGCACATCGTCTCCAGTTCATACGTGCAGGTAGGACACAAGTACTGTAAACTTTAATTTTTAGATTTATGGGTATTGCAGTATTTTTTAAGGTCTGTTCTAGTTTTTCAAAAGCCATCCCTACTAGCTTACTCACCTAGTCATTTCTGCATGCTGGTTCTCCTTTCCGATCTTAATTATGACCTAAGTAGATATATTCGCGACGCGTTCTATGGAGTTATTTCCTATCTATATGTTGGTATCTTCTTCTTCAGCCTTTAACTCGTCCACTCCTGGTCATAGACCTTTCCTAATATTTTTCCATTTTGCCCTGTCTTATGCTTTTTGGTGCCAGTCTCTACCAGCTATCCTCTTGATATCATCCATCCATCTCCATTGGATCTACTTCTACTTCTACTTCGTTTTGTCTCCCTAGGTCGCCACTGTATGATTTTCAGTGGGCATATTTCATCCTGCTGTCTTGCGACATGTCCAGTTCATTGCCACTTCAGCACAATCCGTAGTCCTTCTTCTTCGACGGATCTCTTCATTTTGGACTCTGTCACGCGTTCTTCTGCGTTAGACACATTGTTTGCATTCCGTATGTTGTTACTGGTAGAATACAGGCATCGAAAACTTTCTTTTTTAAATTAATCAAGATGCTGCTTTTTCTCAGCACAAAAGGGAGACTCCCAAATGCTGCCCCGGAGATATGTATTCGCTTGGTAACCTCCCTGTACTGATTTTCTTGCCCTAGAGTAATTGAATGGCCGAGATAGTTGTATTCACTAATATTTTCTATGTCCTGGTTCTCAATCGATATATGTGGGTCTTCTAAGCTCATTATTTTTGTTTTCGAGTAATTCATTTTGAGGCCAAGCCGTTTCGGCTCGTAACTCAGTTGCTGAAGCATTGATTTCAATTCGTTTAAGTCCCTTGATATCAACACAATGTCATCCGAAAATCGGAGATGGTTCAGATATACTCCGTTAATTCTGATTCTTTTATCTTTCCATGGTAGTTTCTTAAAGACATTCTCGAGTACAAGTTTAAATAATTTTGGTGATATAGTGGCTCCCTGGCGAACGCCTCTTTCGACTTCGAAGATATATATAGGTATATAAAAACCTAAATAAAACTGTCGAGAAAAAAATATGGAAAGACATAAGAGCACACAATACAAAACTGATACAAAACACTATTGAACAGAACAGCAATATGGGAGTATTGAAATCTAAATTAGTAAGGGGAAAACATAACTAAGTAAAAAAAAGGACGTAAACGGACCAATAAAAAAAGAAATCGCTAAAGTAAAAGAGAAATTCTATACTACTCTTTATTTATCAACAACGCCGAACCCGGGAGTAAGAACTAAGGTAATGAATTCTGGATCAGAAGATATCCCAGGCATAACACCAGGAGAATTACAGAAAGCCCTAAAACATATGAAAAACGGCCAAAGCCCTTCCGAAGATAAAATTACAGCTGAAATGTTGAAGTTTGGAGGACCAACACTAGAAAAATGTATCTGTATGCTCTTTTATAAATACCTACAGAAAAGAAAAGTTCCAGAAAGCTGGTTAGATGCAGAAATTATCTTGCTTTTTAAGAAATGAGACTCAGCAAACATAGAAAACTACAGACCGATAAGTTTATTATCCCACTTTTAATTTGAAAATAACATACATATGTCATCAGTAGTCATATTCTTCTTCTTGTCAGCCCAAGTTTATCCACTCCCGAACGTAGGTCTCTTCTAATCTCTTCCATGCTTCCCTATCTTTTGCCACCTTTAACTACTGCTTGCCTGCTACTACTCTTATATCATCGACCCATCGTTTCTGTAGACGCCTCACGCCTCTTTCTCTTTCTCTGAGTCTCCATCTGTCTCGGGATGATCTAGCCACATGACTTGACTATCGCCACTTCATCCTTGCCGCCTCCAGAGCTATGTCATTGACTTTGGTGCATGTCCTTATCTGCTCGTTATGAATTCTATATCTAAGAGAGATACCAAGCATGCTTCTTTCCATCCCTCTCTATGAAATTATGAACTTTTTAACAAATACTTTCAAGAGGCACATCGTTTCCAGTTCATATGTGCAGGTAGGATACAGGCATTGTAAATTTTAATTTTTAGATTTATGGGTATTGCAGTATTTTTTAAGATATGTCCTAGTTTTCCAAAGCCACTCATGCTAGCTTACTCGCCTGATAATTTCTGCATGGTGGTTCTCCTTTCCGATCTTAATTGTGACCTAAGTAGATATTATCGTAAACGCGTTCTATGGAGTTATTTTCTATCTATATGTTGGTATCTTTTTCTTCTTCAGCCTTTAACTCGTCCACTCGTGGACATAGGCCTATCCTAATATTTTCAATTTTGCCCTGTCTTGTGCTTTTTGGTGCCAGTCTCTACCAGCTATCCTCTTGTTATCATCTATCCATCTCCACTGGGGTCTACTTCTACGAGGCTGGTTTGAAAAGTCCGTGCAAAGTCCGAGAGATGGCACCACCGGCGCGTATCGAGGTCATGTTTAGTTTGTAGCATCTCTTGAATGAACGCACACCAAGTTTCAGCCATATTGGTCTATTTCTTTGTGTTTGGCATTCGTGTGAATCAAGGAAGTCGAGTGATTTTCAAGAAATGGACGAAAAAGAATTTCGTGTGGTGATTAAACATTACTTTATGAAAGGCAAAACGCCTCAGGAGACTAAAGAGAAGCTTGATAAACATTATGGTGACTCTGCACCTTCAATTAGAACAGTTTATAAGTGGTTTCAAAATTTTCGGACTCACCATATGGGCCCAAGTGACGCTGAACGTTCTGGACGGGCCTGTGGAGGTTACGACTCCAGAAATCATTGATCAAATCCATGATATGGTGATGGATGACAGAAGAGTTAAGATGCGTGAGATTGCTCGTGCTGTGGGCATCTCGACTGAACGGGTACATAATATTTTACATAAACATTTGGACATGAGAAAGCTATCCGCAAGATGGTTGGCGCGATTGCTCACGCTTGACCAAAAACGGAATCGTGTGAAGTGTTGCAAGGATGGTTTGCAGCTGTTCCAGAAGAATCTGGAGGACTTTAAGCGTCGTTTCGTCACTGTGGATGAAACATGGATACATTACTATACTCCTGAGACCAAACAACAGTCTAAACAATGGGTTACCAAGGGGGAATCTGCACCAAAAAAGGCGAAGACCGTTCCTTCGGCCGGAAAGGTTATGGCGACTGTCTTTTGGGATTCGCAAGGGATAATCCTCATCGACTATCTGGAAGAGGGTAAACATCGACTATCTGGAACAGGTGAATATTATTCATCTTTATTGGACCGTTTGAAAACCGAGCTGCAAGAAAAACGCCCGCGATTGGCCCACAAGAAAGTCCTTTTCCATCACGACAACGCACCAGCACACACCTCAGCAGTTGTGGTCGCAAAATTAATGGAAATAGGATACCAACTCGTTTCACATCCCCCCTATTCTCCAGACTTGGCTCCCTCGGACTACTATTTGTTCCCCAATTTGAAGAAATGGCTGGCGGGACAAAGATTTTATTCAAACGAGGAGATGATTGCAGACACTAATGGATATTTTGCAGACTTGGACAAATCCTATTATTCGGAAGGGATCAACAAACTAGAACATCGTTGGACGAAGTGTATAAGCCTAAAAGGAGACTATGTCGAAAAATAAAAAAGGTTTACCCCAAACACATAAGTAGTTTTTATTTTTGCACGGACTTTTCAAACCAGCCTCGTACTTCGTTTTGTCTCCCTAGGTCGCCACTGTATGATTTTCAGTGGGCATATTTCATCCTGCTGTTTTGCGACATGTCCAGTTCATTGCCACTTCAGTTCGCCAATCCTCTCTATAACATCCGTAGTCCTTCTTCTTCGACGGATCTCTTCATTTTGGACTCTGTCACTCAGAGACAACCCCAACTTTTCCATTGCTCTCTGCATTACTCTCAGTCTATTGGCGTTCTTCTGCGTTAGACACATTGTTTGCATTCCGTATGTATGTTACTGGTAGAATACAGGCATCAAAAACTTTTCTTTTTAAATTAGTCGGGATGCTGCTATTTCTCAGCACAAAAGAGAGACTCCCAAATGCTGCCCCGGATATATGTATTTGCTTGGTAACCTCCCTGTACTGATTCTCTTGCCCTAGAGTAATCGAATGGCCCAGATAGTTGTATTCACTAATATTTTCTATGTCCTGGTCCTCAATCGATATATGTGGGTCTTCTAAGATCATTATTTTTGTTTTTGAGTAATTCATTTTGAGGCCAAGCCGTTTCGGCTCGTAACTCAGTTGCTGAAGCATTGATTTCAATTCGTTTAAGTCCCTTGATATCAATACAATGTCATCCGAAAATCGGAGATGGTTCAGATATACTCCGTTAATTCTGATTCTTTTATCTTTCCATGGTAGTTTCTTAAAGACATTCTCGAGTACAAGTTTAAATAATTTTGGTGATATAGTGGCTCCCTGGCGAACGCCTCTTTCGACTTCGAAGATATATAGGTATATAAAAACCTAAATAAAACTGTCGAGAAAAAAATATGGAAAGACATAAGAGCACACAATACAAAACTGATACAAAACACTATTGAACAGAACAGCAATATGGGAGTATTGAAATCTAAATTATTAAGGGGAAAACATAACTAAGTAAAAAAAAGGACGTAAACGGACCAATAAAAAAAGAAATCGCTAAAGTAAAAGAGAAATTCTATACTACTCTTTACTTATCAACAACGCCGAACTCGGGAGTAAGAACTAAGGTAATAAATTCTGGATCAGAAGATATCCCAGTCATAACACCAGGAGAATTACAGAAAGCCCTAAAACACATGAAAAACGGCCAAAATGTTGAAGTTTGGAAGACCAACACTAGAAAAATGTATCTGTATGCTCTTTTATAAATGCCTACAGAAAGGAAAAGTTCCGGAAAGCTGGTTAGATGCAGAAATTATCTTGCTGTTTAAGAAAGGAGACTCAGCAAACATAGAAAACTACAGACCGATAAGTTTATTATCCCACTTTTAATTTGAAAATAACATACATATGTCCTCCAGTAGTCATATTCTTCTTCTTCTTGTCAGCCCAAGTTTATCCACTCCTGAACGTAGGTCTCTTCTAATCTCTTCCATGCTTCCCTATCTTTTGCCAACTTTAACTACTGCTTGCCTGCTACTACTCTTATATCATCGATCCATCGTTTCTGTGGACGCCCCACGCCTCTTTCTCTTTCTCTGGGTCTCCATACGGTGACTCCATCTGTCTCTGGATGAAAGCTGGTTAGATGCAGAAATTATCTTGCTGTTAAAGAAAGGAGACTCAGCAAACATAGAAAACTACAGACCGAAAAGTTTATTATCCCACTTGTACAAACTATTTACAAAAATTATTACCAATCGACTAACATAAAAATTTGACACATATCAACCCGTGGAATAGGTCGGTTTCCGAAAGGGCTTCAGCTCAAGTGACCATTTGCAAACCATAAGATCCCTTATAGAGAAAACAACTGAATATAATGTACAAATACACCTAGCCTTTATCGACTTTCAGAAAGCTTTTCTCACAGTCGAAATTGGATACATATTAGTGGCCACCGAGCACGAATTGACACTCGATCTATTACACTAGTTGAAAATATCTACAAAAATGCTTCTCTTCATATAAAGATAAATAAAAGACGAAAACCAATAGCATTAAAGTTGAAAGTTGGTATCTTCAGGGCTCATTAATTTAGTTTTTCTAAAATTCATTTTAAGACCTACCCTTGCAGATACTACATTCAGCTAGTTGAACATTTTCTGTAGCTCATTTGTGCTATTAGCTATCACGACTAGCTTGTCTGCAAACCTAAGATGACTCAGTCTAGTGCCGTCGATTTGGATGCCCTTCTCATCTCAATTTAACTCCTTAAAGACGTCTTCAAGGACCAGCGAAAATAATTTAGATAAGATAGTATCTCCTTATAGCACTCCTCTGTTTAATGGTGTGTTGTTAGTGACAGTTGTTTCGTCAATTTTAATATGTATAGATGCTCCTTTATAGATATTCTCTATTATTTTTTATATATCTGGAATCTATTCTTGCATTCGTCAGGGACTTTAGAACGGACCAAATTTCAACAGTATCAAATGCGTTATGAAAATCAACGAAGGCCAAATGTATTGGTACCTTATATTCTGTGCATTTTTCTATTAGAGTACGTACTGTATAGTAGTGGTCGATCGTGCTAAATCTCTTTCTAAATCCGCCTCTTCTACAGGTTGATAGAGATCTGGTTTTGCTGTTAAGCGATTTGTTAAGATTTTGTGAAGAGCTTGTATAAGTGAGATTAACGAGATATGAGCCGATAATTTCCGATATCAGTATTATCACCTTTCTTAAAGAGAAATACCTGAATTACATCATTTTGATGGAATCTTTCCCTCATAGATACATTAGTAACACTTTTAAAGCATCTTTCAGAAATTTACCGCCCAATTTCAGCATTTGTACCGTAGGGATCTATTATTTTTCATCTGCTTCAGTACAGCATGTATTTTCTGATATCTGGATTCTACGTTCATAATGTTTATGTTTTTTGTAGTCTATCTGACCGGAATGCGTATAATCTTATGTAGGAGACTTCAACAGTTCCAATTATATCATTTTTATTATTTAGTAGTCCTATTAACATCAATGAATTTTAAAAAATATATTTAGTAGTGATATTAACATCAATGAATTCCTAAGTTAGGGAACTGCTTATGGACTTAAACAATAAAAATTAAATTTATTCATTTCCAATTTTTACTTTCTTTTACTTCAAATTTATCTACTCGTGTCAGTACAATATTCAATTTACTAATATAAATATAAAGTCTTACCTCATCTGACAAAAACTTTTTACTCTCGTCCAATTCCTGATCAACGTATTTTATTAATCTGAAGAGGACTTGAAATAGTGTGGCGAAAAATAAATTCTTGTGAATTTTCGTCCTGTTGTTTTTCAAAATTCTGAAATTCAGAAAAAAAATCTATTAAACACAAGGTATTTCACAGATAAATATTATAGAAAACTAAAAACAAAATATCAATGAGATCTTTCAATATTATTTTTAAATGGTGTTTATATAGAAAAGTGTAAAAAAACACTGGTCCACTGGTGTGATGACAATGTTCGTACAGTTTCTGCAACTTATATGCTGGATCTCCGTTGCGAAGCTGCAACAATATTGTTGCTAAAGTTGTGCGAAGGGTTTGTGACAGGAGAATAGTGGACTTATGTTTGCTCGAATTGTAAATGAAACAACTTTCTCTGTTGCACAAAAAAAATTTGTAATTTTTTGTACCACAAAAATAATCATATTTTATTGCATCCATTTTCTATCTTCTTAACTAGCCACTCGTTTTTGTTACTTTTGTTATCTTCGGTGTGAAGTAGGTTGTTGATACTTCCAGATACGTAGGTTTTTCGGTGTTCCCCTTTACATTCTTCTAATGGTATTAGGGATTTACTAATAACGTCACTTCTTCTTAAGTATAGAAAATGTTCTCAAAAAGGAGCTTTATAGCTTATATTTAGGATACCTACGGTGGAGGTTATATTATCTATGCCGTTTCAGATTCCTTTGAGAAGGGATTTCTTGGAAGTTCCATTATGTAGAATATTATGGGCATAACGCGTTAGATGCTGTTTGTTACTTTACAGTTGGTACAAACAGCAGCTTCTTCTTGTGATGTTTCAAAGGGTCGCCAAATGATTTCATTAGGTACGGCCTTGCATGTAGATTAGGAGTAGCCAAACGACTGATAGATTTCTGTACTTTGAGTTTGGCTTCTTTTATGTTAAAAATTTCCTTTTCTTCCTACTGGAAGCTAGGTGTGGTATGTATGTTATAAATAATTTATAGAATCAGCCGTTACTTGATATAAATCCATTCTTAGTAGATATGAAATAAAGCTTTTTGGTACGATGCCCACTTTATTTTCATTTTATATTTCATTTCGATAGAACTATGTCTTTGTCAGATGACTTATAAGAAGCTTTAGAGATAAAATTAAGTATTATATATATATATATATATATATATATATATATATATATATATATATATATATTCGAAATATGGTTTTGTAAAGTGTAAATATAGAAAAACTATAAACTAACAAAAGACTAATAATGGTAAAGGTACAATAAAGGGAAGATGTGGACATCTAATTGATCATTGAACAGAATGCCCTGATTTTACATTTATTTAACCTTAGAAAATACAGGTAGCTTATTGCCCTTGTTTTGTAAATTGGTGTGAAAGCCAATTTCAGCATTAGTACAAGTTCTAAAATATTTTTTCATTTCTTTTTGAAATGATTTTCCCGTTTGTCAAAAATAAATATTGTTGCATCACGGACAATTTAACTGACCAACTCCTGATATTGATTTTTATTAGTTTTTTAGTGTTCCGTACTTATAAGATCACTTCGGTGTCTGCCTGTCCGTCTGTCACGCCCGATTTTCTCCGAATCTATTTGTCATAAAAAGTTGAAATTTGGAAATAATATAGGAATTGATGGCCTCATCAGAGCTATGTAGTTTTGAAAGTTAAATATTGACTTAAGGGAAGGTGAAATCGGAAGTGAAAAAAAAAAATTTTACTAGGTAATCGAGTGTGGTGTCAAATGAAAGCTTGTGAAAACACGAGTAAAAAATATATATATAATGTAATACTTGCGCGCACTTTTCTTTGTATTATTTTTTAAAAAATCGCGAAAAAGGCGCTGTCCACCAGCCTTATCTCGAAAAGTACTAATCAAAAAATTTTGAAAAAATTCTGGAATATTCTCCACGGGGTCTAGATTGAACGAAAATTATCACGAGTGCCTTACCTATAATAATTTATCTGGTATATAAAAAAAAACAGCAATTTCAAGGTCATCAATTTTAAGTAAAGATTGGAAATAAACTTTGTTGAAAACTCATTTGGGGTGTGTTTTGTGAAGTCACTGATCATTTTATACTTCCCTTACAACATTTTTTATTTTAAAAGCAATTCACGTACGGAACACTAATTGCGCAAGTTCAACTTGTACTTGACCGGTTTATTTTTGTTTATTATGTAGAATGTAGTTGAATGAATTATTTATCTTGAAAGCAATATTTCATCTTTTTTGAATGTCTTAATATTGTATCAATTTTTGCATCTGTAGCATATTTTAAAATATTAGATTGTTGGCCCTTAGCATTCAGATATACTAAATTTAAAGATTTTTTATATTGTTTTCGTTAACGAATTTTACCATTAGCCTTGCATAGTAACCCTTATTAAGCTTTGTTATGTCAAGTTCTATATTTAAATTTCCATTTCATACAAGTATGGAAATTAACTTATATATGAAATTATGATAAGATGCTAATTTATGAATATTTGGGTGAATAAATTTGTTACGTATTGTAACATCTATGTGGGAAAGTTTATGAAAGATTTTAAATCCAGGCTTATTATTTATATTAGAAATTGTTAGGTCTAATAAGATTATTGAATAATCCTGCTTTATTTCTATTGTAAATTTAATATCTCCGTGGATGCTATTAACATATTCTAAGAAAATTATGTGTAATTATAAGCCATCTGAAAAAGAGACTGTGTTGTTAAAACGATCGTCATATTAATTCAGATAAAGTGGAAATCTAAACAATAAATTTTGTTTTATTTTTTTCATTTATGGTATTCCTTGTACTGGTTATCCAGAAATTTGATCATATTTCTAAAGTTGACAGCTGTTTTATTTTTCGTTGCCATATAGGTAATATATTATTTATTTTGTGATAAAGTTGCAGGCCTTTTATAGTTAAATAGTTTCACCCTTGGGGTGACCCATGCTTGATTTGTTTGTGGTCGTGACTCTCTTTTAAGAACATTATTTGAGAATGGAGATGTGTTGGTGAAGTTGGAAGCATTCGAGATGTGGCTCTACAGGCGCATGCTTAGAATATCTTGGACAAAGCACACCACCAACAGGAGAGAACTAGAATTCTTGAACAAAGACCTGGAAATTGTTAATACAATTAAAAAAAGAAAACGTGAATATCTGGACCACATCATGAGAAACGAGGAATGGTATGGTCTACTTTAACTGATACTGGATGGCAAGGTGGACGGAAGAAGAGGACCAGGCAGGAGACGTGTTTCGTGGCTGAAAAGCCTGGTTCTCAACAACAACAATGGAGACCATTCCGGGCCGCTGTAACCAAAGTCCTAGTAGCCAGGATGAAGAAGTAGGAGATGTGTTCAAATGGGAACAACACAGGGGTCACTGTAACGTCGCACAGGAAACAGTACTTATCAGGAGTAAATTAATACACTAATATGAGTTACAAGTTAATTCTTGTTGGAAAAGAAACTCTCCATTTCTTTGTAAAATTAAAGATTGTGTGGGAATAATTTCCACTTAAATTATGGAAATGATTCTATAACTATTTTTTGTGCAAACCTAAATTACCTAGTGGAACTGAAGATATTGCACTCATAAATTTATCGTTTCGGTAATTTTTCGGTTTAATAATCTGATTTAGGTCAGTAGGTAGAAGCAAGAATGCTTGACTTTTACTTCTTACGGTGAAAAACTAGAATTTACTCAAGCCAAAAAGACCCAAAATACATTAAGAAAGACTGAATTTAACTATTTGAATACTTGCCAGAATATCAAGTAAATTTGAAGCCGAACCCATTTGTTAACTCTAAATATAGACCTGGGTTAGTTAAATAGGCATCAGAGTATCTCGGAAGAACTGAGGCCCGCTCACTATGCTGGAAATACTATATTAATGTAGTTAAACTTAATGATGATAAAATCCTTAATTATTATTTTTACCAAATTCGATCCCCATAAAATTAGAATTACATACAGAAGTAAGGGTAAGCTCATAAAATATTCTTCTTTTTTAGCTCTCGCTACTGTTTTTACATTACCATTAAATATTTTTTTAAGGCACGTGAACAAAATCACACCAGAAATAATCTAGACTAAAGAGAAATATATATTTATTCAAAGTTCTAGTTTCTCTAATAGTAATTCGACATACTGCACCAAGAAGATGTCTTCTCCTGCAGATATATTCCATATCATGATTGTTTGAGAATAGAAAAAATTGAATCTCATTATTTTTGGCGGAATTTTGTCAGTGGAATATATTCTCGTAGGAGTCGGGACCCTGTTTCTTTCCATTTTCCCCTTATTTTACTTTGCATCTGCTCCCTTTGGCTGCAAATGGACGATCGATTAATTGAATATAACGATAATAGCTCTACAGTTTAATTGAATTGTGGCTATTATGGCTAAATGAAAGTAATAAAATATTTATATTGGAATAAACATAAAATATTATTGTCTTCTTTTTATTGTCCTACAAAAATTTTGGTAAAAATAACTTTTTAAATACCATGAACTTTATTGACAAGGAATGTTTTTATTTTAGAAATAATTTTTGTAGAAGACGCAGTATAATCTAAAGTAAATAATTTCTATGCAAATTAAATCATTTTTAACCTGAGAAGAGATTAAATAATTTTTCTCTCGTTTTTTGAATTTCTAAGTAGCTTAGTTTTTATTTTATGCGGTAGAAATATCATAATTTAACGTGTCAAAAGTTGAAGTTTGACAATATTACATAAGGAAAACGAAAGAGAACAATTTTGTAAGTGTAAAAGGTACAGTTGATGTAACGGTCGAATAAAAAAATTGGCATTTGGGAGTCGTTCCCAAAATATATATTTCATAAAAAGTACAGCAGAACTTTTTAAAAACATTACTTTCATTTGAAAGATTAATTTCCCCATTTGGGACGTTTAATTTTTTTTTTAATCTTTACCTAAGCTCTGATATAGAGTGAAACATGCATGTCTATATATAATGATTCATAAATGGTATGTTCGGGTGGTCCACAGCTTGAGAAGCCCGTATTTTTGATGCAAGAGCAGAGAGCACGGTTTTTTACCTGATAAAGCTGATATATATATATATATATATATATATATATATATATATATATATATATATATATATATATATATATATATATGTATATATATATATATATATATATATATATATATATATATATATATATATGTATATATATATATATATATATATGTGTATATATATATATATATATATATATATATATATATATATATATATATATATATATATATATGTATATATATATATATATATATATATATATATATATATATATATATATATATATATATATATATATATATATATATATATATATATATATATATATATATATATATACATATATATATATATATATATATATATATATATATATATATATATATATATATATATATATATAAATAAATTTGATTTGTAATTAAATCTTTTGTTGTATTTTTGGGTATAGGTTCCTTTAATGAATACATTTTTCAAAATTTTCTTGATATGTTCGGTCATTTCTCGAAAATAAGCGAAATGGTTTAATACATCTCGGATTAAGGCCGACAGTGCGACGCGTAATATATTTCGCTTATTTTCGAGAAATGACAGAACATATCAAGAAAATTTTGAAAATGCCCAAAACAAAGGGCGAAACGTCAAAAATAATTTTTTTTTAAAGTAATTCATCATTCATTAAAGGTACCTATACCCAAGAATATACTAAAAGATTAAGGTATATATATATATATATATATATATATATATATATATATGCACATATATAGCAGCAGATCAACAGTAACAGGGCACTGGTAACAACTAAAGCCTACGTCAATGACTGGGAAAGCCCTTGAAAAAGAGTGATACGATGTAATGTACTCTAAACTGGTTTTTTATTGTATTCTTACTTCAAGCTTTCGTTCATGTATATGAACTTCATCAGGAATCTGAAATATGGAAGTAATAAGAACAGTCCTCGAATAATTTAAGGCTTGTTAAACTCAATTTTTTGTTTAAGTTATATACTATAAATAACCGACTCTTCAGAGAAGTGTTCCGGGCCCATACTTCACATTCAGAACCGATATAACTAGATTAAAATTTTTGTTCATATAAAAACAGAGAATCCAACCAAAAAAAATTACTTATATTAACACAACAAACAGTCAATTTTAAGCACTTGTACTTTGTAAAGTAATCTAAAATGAAGGAAGTGAACAACAGTGGTCATTTAGTAAAATTCCCGCCTTATTTTCTTCATTTCATACAAAATTATATGTCAACTTCAATTAGCCATAATTGCCAACTTAATACAATCTTTCAGCCAAAATATAACCAGGGCTAAGGTTAGGCAACTCCAGTTAAGAATGGTGTGTGCGACCATGTAACATTGAATAAATAATTCATTGGGAGAGTCATTGTCACATCTTTACCTAACCGATCGGAAACTGATATTAAGGAGTGATAGAGAGCTTCTTATATGCTTGATTACTTTTTATATTTTTCGTGAGACGTTGAGATAGGAGGTAAGTATAAATGGAGCTTAGACCTTGTATGTCCTTTTTTTGGTTGATACAGTTAGTGCAATTCTTGATATAACACATTTCTAGGAATTCTCGTTTAAAGAAGTTACTTTCATTGTGAAGAATAAAACTATCTTTATATATGACTTTGTGGTCTTTGTTGTTCACATAAATGCTAACGCTAGTAGCATTCGGTTTCAGTTTACAATCACTTTTATGTAAACTCAGTCTTTTGGACAGTTTTTGTAAAGTCTGTCCAATATATATTAACCCACATTGATACTTAACCGCATATATCAAATTAGATTTATCAAAGGTATCTGTTCTATCTTTAAATCTTTGAAAAAAAGGAATTTAATTTTTTCAAACTATAATTAACTATTTTTATATTCGTATTTTTGAACAAGGCGGCGATAGACTCTGACATTCCCTTAATATATTGTAATTTGGCAAAATGTATTTCAGTATTCAACTCTATTACCGGATTTCTTATGTTTCTAGGTATGTTATTGTTTGATCAAGTTCTTTGGATAACTATTTTGAAGTAATAGAGATTCTAATAATTTAATTTATATATATATATATATATATATATATATATATATATATATATATATATATATATATATATACATATATATATATATATATATATATATATATATATATATATATATATATATATATATATATATATATATATATATATATATTCAGTCCACTTGATTCCAAAATAATATACCAACACAGGAGCAGCTTATTATTATTGCCGTAATAAGATTGCGTGCGTTCAGTTCGCTCTTCAATAGAGCTCTAACATAGTTAGAGTAATGTTCTCTTATTTTTAGTATTCCGTACGAAACCCTTATGGAATCATTTCGGTGTGTGTCCGTCTGTCAGTCTGCCACATCCGGTTTTCTCCGAAACTATTTGACACAGAAAGTTGAAAGTTGGCACAAGTATAGAAATTGACGGCGTCATCAAAGCCGTGTACTTTTGATTGAACAAAAATTATCATGAGAACATTACCTTTGATAATTTATCTGGTATCAGTTATTAGTGAAGTTGACTACTTCTGTGATATCTTCTTTATTAATGGTATGAAATTGCACATCTGGGATATTAATATTTTCTCTTTCATCTCCTATCCACCCAGCATCTCTTTTATGCTCCTTTAGTTCTCTATATATGCTGGATTTTTATCCAGTTCTCTGTATAATTGCTTTTGGTGGGTGTTAAAAAGCGTATTTTGTTTTTTTTTCTTTTGGAGCATTTCATATATTTCCTAAGAAGCTTAGAGCTTGCTTTTAATTGTTGTCTCAGAGTATCCATATATTCATCAAGGTGGTAGTAGTGGCTTGAATGCGCACTGTGAGTTTTTCTTAGAAATTCTCTTAATCTTCAAAGTTCTTGCCGTATGTTTTCGATTGGTCTTTCCAACCTACTCTGCCAGACAGGTTTCTAGAGATTGGTCCGCCTGGTTCTTTTGTCAGGTATGTGAACCTGCTGATTATGGCTTCGAAGAACTGAAATTGCCACACAATAGATCAGCGTGGGCAGTTTTTCTAAGGTATTGTCATCGGTTGCTAACTGGTTGAGCACCAAATTGAATTTTGTATAGCTTAGGATTTCTATCCTCAAACTTTTTTAACGATCTTTGCAAATTATGCAGTGCTTTACGAGTCGAGTTATCTTGAATATTTCGATGTTCTGCGTCTAGATCGAAAATTCGTTGGTCATCGCTCATGTCTTATTCAGTCCATGCTTCATCAATATTGTCTTCTTTTAAGTCGTCTCGTTTTCTATTTATAATTTCAATTGAACGTCATCTCGGTTCTACTACAAAATGGGTCGAAAATCGGAACTATTTGCAATCTCACACGCTAGTCCCACGACGATTCGATTATGTAGACACTCTAAGCTCCAAAGTCCTCTTCCACCTTAATGGTGTGAAAGGTATATTCGAGGAACAGCGGGTCGAGAATGAAGACGTCTATTCATCTGCATGATATTTCGTGTTCTAACATCCGAATCTTTCAGTTCTTCTTTCGTCCACTTGACTACTCCAAAGGAATAAAAGTAACGGTATACCCAGCATATTGGTGGTAGAACTTTATTACGTCCTGCGAGTTCTGCAGACCAGACCTTTTTTAGTCTTTTCCTATACTTGCTGCAAAAATTTGTTTTAATAGCTGCTGTATCTTGCATGTGATGTTGTGCAATTCTTAGATATTTGTACGTTTCCTCGGCATCTAAACGATATAGAATGTTCCTGTCAGATAACTGCCTGTTGTCTGGATATTCATCGATGAATAAATGAATCTAACAATGAACAATTTATCCGATCCAAATTCCATACTAATATCCCGCATATATTCTTCAAGTACTCTAAATGATTGATTTAGGAAGCAGCGTAAAGTTTAAGGTCATCCCTATAAAATAGACAAGTGACCTTATGCCAGCGATCTCCAGGTAGATTACAGTTATACCTACTGATTTGGTGTAGAGCAACTGAGAATAAATATAAAATGGTACCTGACATTATGATAAATTTAGTTTTCCAGAGCAGCATTACACGTTTTACGCACTTTATCAAGAGAGGAGTAACTTTGAACCTTCCTAACAGGTGAAAGATAAGTTTGGTGAGATGTTGTGTTAAAAGATTTCCTATAGCCAATTGATGCCATGGACTTTTTCTTGTATTGTAAAATTCTGGATGATACATCTATTAATCAGAAGGTTCTCCTTGCAACCTTCAGATTCTTTTTTTCCTCAATGTTGCTTCCGGATATCCTGAACAATGGTGCTAAGTAATCTGTTATAAATAATGCGAGCGAATATCTTGTAACAAGAGTGTAAGCAGGTGATCATTCTATAGATTTTGAGGTTTATTTTTGAAATAAAGACCGTCCTTCCCTCTACAAACCACTGAAGAATTGGTTGTCTCTCATTTCACCAGGTATTAAATATTCTAGCGGGATGTACGTGGGTACTAGAGAATTTTTTTTACCAAAAATTAATGATGGCATCTGGTCCTGAGACGGCAAAACTCGCATGATTAACTTTGTTCTGCTGTCAGAACTATAAGCACTAAATACCAAAGCGGTCAAGGGCAGAAGTGTCTGCGTTTAATGGTTTCTTTGTCTCATAAATATTCTTCTATAATATGGTTTTTTGTCCTATGGATGGCGGTGTTTCAACTTTGGGTGTCTCTGCCTTGAGTAAGCGAGATGGTTGTGTGGGGAAAACTCTATTATCGATATCAGATTTTATTCGCCTTGCAAGGCCACCACTAGCGAATACGAGCTGTATTCGTTCTAGACAATGTTGTTTGTTGGTGGTCAGTGAGTTTTTAAAAAATGTGTGATATGATAGTTATGACGAAGGTTCTGTGCCATTTTCTTCACACTTTTCATTTTTCTTTATCCTATTATCTGCATCGCCATGTGGTCCGTTTGGCATTCATTCTAAGGCGAAGCGATAGACTGTGTTTAGTGTCTCGATCGATACATTTTCTGAAAGTTAAGTTCGAAGATGTTCGTTAGCATTTGCCAAGTCTTGTGGCTTTATACATATATACTTTTCCACGTATCTTGATCATTCGTTCGTAAAGTCCAACATTGTTGCTCAGAAGAATATCTTCCACAGTGTGGTTCATTTGCCTCAGGTTATTTTCGAGGAGTTCGAACGTAATCAGATCTGCAAAGATATGCCACGTAGCTTTTGTCACTAGGTGTTTTGATATTCTGGCTGTTTTTGGCATAAAAAAGAATGCAGAGGGACCATATATTCTCTACGCGTCAGCTTAGACCCTTAGTAGCAACCATACACGTCATCCCTAAGTCTATCAGTCCACTTGAAGCGTCCTTGTTCATTGCCAGAGTTGTCATCTAGAGCTTTTTTTTTAAGGACGATTTTTTACTTTAATATTGAGATCCGCTTTTTAACGTGAAGTTTCTACAATCAGCCTTACTACAAGAAAGTGTCAGTGACTTCCGTAACACCCTATATATATATATATATATATATATATATATATATATATATATACCTGCTTCATTATAATATTTGTCATTTTTTTCCAATATTACAAGACAAATTATGTAGACTAAAGGAAAAGTATATATAAAAGTCATAATATAAATTGAATTTGCCGAAGAAGTACTTATTATTTACTTTCTTTTATATTGGTACTATATAATGTACTTCCTTTCATATTGGAAATATTTACTCAAATTCGTATTACATTTTGTTTACTCATGAACCTTCATATAGGTATTTTATTTCAAAAAGCAATAATCTTAGAAAAAGCTCATACATACTCGTAGTATAAACGAGACAATTCATAAGTGAACAGGTATATCTCGTTCATAACATTTCATGAAATATATATTAGTTGCTCTGTGAAGGGCAAAATTCGATTTCTCGGAAAAAATAACAAAATATCCAAATGTTTTGGTCTTTTAAGCAATGGCATGAATTAAAATATTTTGCTAAGTTATACTGGCCTCATAATTTGTTTATTTCCAAATTAACGTTATTTAAATAAAATCGAATCGAATTAATTTGTTGTTTACGAAAATATAACCTTTTGCATATAAAATTTTGCAGTGGTTTTCTTTATGATTTTCATGGTATTCACAAGTGGCAAAGCTTAATTTTGTTGAATAATTAATTTTAAATAAACAAATATTACACATTACATATGTCAAAATTCTAATGACAGCGGCTAGATACCTTCTTAGTTTTGTTGTTAAGATGGATGTCATAGTAGACTAGAATTCTCATTTAACAGAGTGGTGGGATACTTACATTAGTTCTGGAATTTTAGTTAATGTGGAATTGACTGCTTTTGGTGCATATGGTTTGTGACTTTGTTAGTATATATATGAATATATATATATATATATATATATATATATATATATATATATATATATATATATATATATCATAACCATCATCAGCTTATTCCATTCATAGTCGGATGTAAGCCTCCCCAAATTGTCTTCAATGAGGTCTGTTGTCCACTTTTTGCATCCAATCGAGTCCCGGTCCGTCCATCTTGTGTGTGGTCTACCACTGCAACTTTTATGTTTTCTAGGCCTTCATTCAACCATACAGCGTGTCCATCTGTTATTATTCATTCTTGCAATATGCCCAGCCCAATTCCACCTTAATATACATATTCGTTGTATTACATCTGTGACTTTTGATCTTCTTCATATCTCGATGTTAGGAATACGATCTGGGCGTCTAATATTTAGCATTGTCCTCTCCATTGCTCTTTGGGTTACCTGGAGTTTATTTATTATACTTTTATTTAAAGCCCACGTTTCAATTCCATATGGTAATAACGGCAGTACATATTAATCGAATACTCTGCCTTTTATTGTATTTGGGATGTCCAATTCAAATTTAGACTGTAACCTTCCGAACGCAGACCAAACCAACGAGACTCTTCTATCCAAGTCAACGTTTAAATTATTTTTTTATATTTCGATTTTTTGTCCTAAATATATGAATGTTGAACCTTTCCTATTCCTGACTTGTTATCTTCACTTTCGTTAATCAAATGTATGGATTTGGTGAAGTTTATTTTTAAATTTACTTCTAGAGGCTTATTAAATTCCATCCTCTTCTCGAAACTTGTTATTTAATTCCATCCTCATTTCTTGTAATTGTTCTTTTGTGTTGGCGATCAGAGTGGCACCATCTTCGAAGAAATTATGCTATCACGATTTTATTTAATGAAAAGCCCTGTATATTATTTTATTTTTGAGTCCTACTAAAAATTCTAGATATTATTTGTGTAACATACCATATGTCTAAATTAAACTGTTTTGGAATTATTGTCATTTGAAATTTAAAATTAAAAAAAAAAACTGTTAATAAATATTCTAGGTTTATTTTTAAGGTTAACAATTACTCAAAATGTCTACCGTTAACAGCAAGGCAATGACCCAATCTGTAATAAACAGCCTGAACAGAGTTTTGCAGAGAATCCGGGGTAATTTGTGCTACTTCATATTGAATTCTTTGTGGTAAATCTTCTACAGTTTCAGGTCGACTTCGGTAAACTTTTGTTTTCATATGACCCCATAAAAAAAATCGAGTGGCGTAAAGTGGGGAGTCCTTGTAGGTCAGTCTACAGCACCTCTTCTGCCTCTCCATCGATTAGGAAAAATCATTAAAACGATTTAGACAATCAGGTCATGTTAAGGATCGTTCTAAATTTGGACCTCCAAAAGTTAAAACAAGCGACGATAAAAAGTTAGATGTTTTATTGGAAATTACAGAAAATCCCCATACAGCCACTCGTCAGCTTTGCCTAGACCACAACATAAGTTAAGGTACCATAAGTCGTATACTGAATGAAGAAAAATTACATTCCATTCTATTGCAAGAATTGTCTGAAGATGACTACGATAGACGCGTTGAATTTTGCGAGGTCATGATGGAACGAATCATGATCCTAACCTAGTTCATAATATTTTTTTTTCTGACGAAGCAATATTTTATTTTAACGCAAGAGTTAACCATTTAAAAAAAAATCAAGATGGAGTAATTTTTTCAAACTGACAGTTCAAAAAATTTATTTAAACATTTTTTTGATACACTGATTAATAAATGGTGTGGAACCATTACCCCATAAATATGGAGCACCCTGTATATATATATATATATATATATATATATATATATATATATATATATATATATGTATATATATATATATATATATATATATATATATATATATATATATATATATATATGTATATATATATGTATAGGCTTTGGGTACAATACATTTTTTATACAACAGAAATTTTTAGGAGGTTAAGAATTAACACTTAGAAATTAGTTAGTAATTTACTTACCTATAAGAAAAAAATATATATAATGATAACATTAAAGACAATGACGACAGAGAGAGTCCAACCATCTCTATAACTCTAGTCACTCTGCCTATCTGAAAATAAAGGTAATTAATTACTATATTGAGTTACCGAAAAGTTAGTTTTTTAATTTTTTAAATTAATTTTTGATTTTTAAAAAGTATTAAGGAGTGAAATGTTTGGTAGTACCAGCGGTTCAGTACTAGCACTTAATACATCTACCGATGTCTTTTAAACAATATTGTCATAAGACGCTTAATTATTAATGATATTGCTGTTTTATTGACCATATCTCTATCCTTAAGTGAACTTTGCGACTATATTTGATGCTAAAATCAGGTGTATTATTAATTACAACCTCTATCTAAATAAGAACCAAAATTTTAATAGGAAATAAATCACCGGACAATTATACATGAATGCTTAAGGAGTTTTCATCAACCAAATCAATTGCCAAACAAAATGATCTACTAAATCTAAAATACAAACAATGTAAAAACCATTTTATATGTTTTTTATAAAAACTTGGAGGTTCAGGTACGTGATTGGATTATATTAAAAAGATTTTTCTCTTGAAAGAAAATCCATATTTAAGTTAGTGGACTGAATCCCTTTTAGCATATAATGAAATTGCGACGAATTTATTATTAATTTCAAATTTATTTCACTTAAATAAATTAACAAATCTTATCAAATACAAAATTTAGACGTTTCTAAATAATGTTGTATTATTTCCGATATATATTTCAGGCAATTTTTATACACCCCCTGCCTAGAAATTAAACTCATGCTAATTATAGTTTTTAATTTTTTTTTGATGTACGAGGCTGATTTGAAAAGTCCGTGCAAAGTCCTAGAGATGGCACCACCGGCGCGTATCGAGGTCATGTTTAGTTAGTAGCATCTCTTGAATGAACGCACACCAAGTTTCAGCCATATTGGTCTATTTCTTTGTGTTTGGCATTCGTGTGAATCAAGGAAGTCGAGTGATTTTCAAGAAATGGACGAAAAAGAATTTCGTGTGGTGATTAAACATTACTTTATGAAAGGCAAAACGCCTCAGGAGACTAAAGAGAAGCTTGATAAACATTATGGTGACTCTGCACCTTCGATTAGAACAGTTTATAAGTGTTTTCAAAATTTTCGGACTGGCCATATGGGCACAAGTGACGCTGAACTTTCTGGACGGCCTGTGGAGGTTACGACTCCAGAAATCATTGATCAAATCCATGATATGGTAATGGATGACAGAAGAGTTAAGGTGCGTGAGATTGCTAGTGCTGTGGGCATCTCGACTGAACGGGTACATAATATTTTGCATAAACATTTGGACATGAGAAAGCTATCCGCAAGATGGGTGCCGCGATTGCTCACGCTTGACTAAAAACGGAATCGTATGAAGTGTTGCAAGGATGGTTTGCAGCTGTTCCAGAAGAATCCGGAGGACTTTAAGCGTCGTTTCGTCACTGTGGATGAAACATGGATACATTACTATACTCCTGAGACCAAACAACAATCTAAACAATGGGTTACCAAGGGGGAATCTGCACCAAAAAAGGCGAAGACCGTTCCTTCGGCCGGAAAGGTTATGGCGACTGTCTTTTGGGATTCGCAAGGGATAATCCTCATCGACTATCTGAAAAAGGGTAAAAATATTACAGGTGAATATTATTCATCGTTATTGGGCCGTTTGAAAACCGAGCTGCGAGAAAAAAAACGCCCGCGATTGGCCCACAAGAAAGTCCTTTTCCATCACGACAACGCACCAGCACACACCTCAGCAGTTGTGGTCGCAAAATTAATGGAAATAGGATTCCAACTCGTTTCACATCCCCCCTATTCTCCAGACTTGGCTCCCTCGGACTACTATTTGTTCCCCAATTTGAAGAAATGGCTGGCGAGACAAAGATTTTATTCAAACGAGGAGGTGATTGCAGACACTAATGTATATTTTGCAGACTTGGACAAATCCTATTATTCGGAAGGGATCAACAAACTAGAACATCGTTAGACGAAGTGTATAAGCCTAAAAGGAGACTATGTCGAAAAATAAAAAAGGTTTACCCCAAACACATAAGTAGTTTTTATTTTTGCACGGACTTTTCAAACCAGCCTCGTACCCTTTCTAAAAACTATAACAAGTAGATGCTTATACTGCACTCTGTCGGTGACTTACTAAGCCTATTCAAGTAGAGCGGCACAGCACTATTTGTCATAGTTTTCCGTTAGTTGTCTGGATAAAGGACTAAAAATGTGTTCTCGTATTTACTGAACCTAGCCCAGCTGATGAGCCGTGATACGGCGAAGCAGAACGGCAGAGCACGGCTGGCACTTATGGCAGCATTGGTATAACAACTAAAAACGAAACGAAAAGAATCGTATTTTTAGAAGTTACCAAAAGTGTTCTTCGTATTTGCTGAACCATCCCAAGACGCGTTTCGCCGTATCACGGCTCATCAGCTGGGCTAGGTTCAGTAAATACGAGAACACATTTTTAGTCCTTTATCCAGACAACTAACGGAAAACTATGACAAATAGTGCTGTGCCGCTCTACTTGAATAGGCTTAGTAAGTCACCGACAGAGTGCAGTAAAAGCATCTATTTGTTATAGTTTTCCGTTAGTTGTCTGGATAAAGGACTAAAAATGTGTTCTCGTATTTGCTGAACCTAGCCAGCTGATGAGCCGTGATACGGCGAAACGCGTCTTGGGATGGTTCAGCAAATACGAAGAACACATTTGGTAACCTCTAAAAATACGATTCTTTTCATTTTGTTTTTAGTTGTTATACCAATGCTGCCATATACCCTTTCTAAGCTTTGATAAAGTGTTTGTGAGAACAATCGTGTTGGGAAGTTAGTTTCCTGCATCGCTTTTTGAAATACTGTTGAGGGTTATAGCCACTACCTCTGGAACATTTTTAGTTGACTTATATCGCTTTCTTTTCATGAGGAAATGAATCCGACAGGAGAGAAATAAGTACTAGAAATAGGTAAATAGGACAAAAACTGTCCGTCCGTTTCAATAATTCAATACATCGTTATTACTAACAGTCAAAATATTGTACACAGTTAATTTCGGAGTCACCTATCACAGAAAATATAACTATCGCTACAAAAAGACAAACACGTGGAACAAAACGTCTCCGCAAAACGGAGCCTTATAATTGTTACATAGGTCAGTCAATAAGTTTTGAAAGCGACACTTATGGATCATCACTGGAACATTAAACACCATTTTGATGCCTCATCTGTCACACACCCTAAATTTCAAGTCGATCTGTCAAGTCGTTTATTGTTTATCAGCTGGCTAAAGTAAACCTGTTTGAGTATTTTTTAAAAATGAAAAAAAAGCCGAATAGCGTGCAGTGAAAAAATTCTTTATTAAAACGCACGCGCCTGTCCTACAACGCGCGCGCCCGTCTTTTGTAATTTGTAATTTGTTTTTCTCTCAAATACTATACACATGTGCCAGCGTCTTGGGACACGCTCAAATTATCATTGAAACAATTACAAGCAGATTAATATATTTATTTAATTTACAGTGCAATTTCGCTCTATATTTTTTTATATTTAACTTTTAAATTTTTATTTATATTTATTGTTTAAAATTTATATTCAAAAGCCCCAAAACCTCTTTTAATATGTAATTGCGAAAATTTAAAAAAAAAACTTTTTTGGTAGCTATATTGAATAGTATATTTGAAATTTTTGACATGACAGACATTATGTTTGCAGATGATTTGAAAATCTATCGGCGGGTTGGTAGTGTAGAGGACATTGTAGCGCTTCAAGATGACCTTGATCTGGTTTGGCAGTGGACCCAGTCCAATCATCTATTTTTAAATGTAAGCAAATGTTTTACCATTAGCTTCTATAGAGGGAAACATAGAGTCCCATCCCCATACTCTATTGAAGGTGTTCAGCTTCCTTGCAGGAGTTCAGCAAAGGACCTTGAGGTTGTTTTCGATGAAAGACTTACTTTTACGAGGCATATATCTGCCCTTAGCCAGAAAGGACTAAGCATGCTGGGTTTTGTTTTGAGAAATTGCGGGCAGTTCTCTATGACTGTTTTGAGAGTGTTGTATTGTGCTCTTGTGAGAACAAACTTGGAATATGCGACGGTAATTTGGTCTTCATTTTATGAGTTGCATAAGGGAACAATCGAAAGAGTGCAAAATAAATTTTTGAGATTTTCCGCACTCAAGTGCAACGGTACACTTGTGAATTATCATAAGACTGTCATGCGGAGGATCTTAGGGTTACATACTTTGGAAATGAGAAGATCCCTTTATGATGCATGTTTTATCTTCAAACTTATTAATGGAATCACTACTCACTCAGCTACTCGCTAAAATAAATTTTAATATACCCAGAGGCAATCTTCGCCATCATGATCTTTTTTGCATCCCCTTCCATCGCACGAATTATGGGAGGCACTCTCCCATTCATAGAGCTTTGAGGACTTGGAATTCATTGGATGGCCGGCTCGATATGTTTAACAGCTCTACCAGCTGCTGAGGGCTCTGTAGAGGCTCTACTTGATCAGTGTTTAGTATTGTTAATACTGTTATTGTTTTTATATTTCGGAGGTTAGTTCTTTTATTACCTGTATCTATTTTATAGATTTTGTTATTGAGGACGTTTATGTGTTTGTTGAATATTTTTACTTAGACATAGTCTTTGTCACGTGTTTGTCTTTTTAATTTTTAATATTTTTTTATCTGCATTTGTACCTGTTTTAAAATTGTACTACAGTGGTGTTTCCCGTAAAATTTGTATAAATAAATAAATAAAGAGTATTCCAAAAAACCTCAAGAATCAAAATTTTAAACATTTAAAACGAACAATAATTTTTGCCGCATTCGGTTAATGCCAATACATCAATAACCAAATACTCCATCAGCCACCCCGGGTTTTACTATGTTCTTTTTAAACTTTGAGCGTTGCGGCTCCACTCTAGTGTACTTTATCTTTTTTTGGGTCGCAGAATCCGATCTGCAATTCATTTTTTGAAAAAAATGACCTACTAATTGTTATTAACAATTTTTTAATAAATTAGCTAAAAAAAAGAATTTAATATAATTTATTTTTTTACTAGCGAAATCTAAGTTTATTAAACGCTCTACCCAAATTTTTTTAGACGTATTTCACCCACTGAATACGAATTCAAAGTCTGTTTTTGCGAAAACTTAACCTTTTTATTGTTATAAATAAGGAAACCCAAATATGCAAGTGAAAAACTTTAAAATATGCGCATAAATATGCAAATAATTTTCTCAAAATATGCACATACATGTTGTAAATATGCAGTAAAAAAAATCGAAATTTACTTGAAAAATATAAATTTATAGTTTCACATTACATGATACGAGTACTATACAAATGTAGCAATAAAAAACCCATTTTAAATTTTCAACATACAGGGCGAATGAACTAAATCTAAATATAATATTATACAAAGTATAAAAAATAAATATAAATAATAATATATCTTATTATTTTACTTAAAGATGAACATATAATAATAATAATAATGTAGGTACATATTATAAAAATTTATATACGTAGTAAACAGCATACATTTTAAATTTGATACATACAGGGCGATTCAACTAAGTAAGCGGAAATATGCAAATATTGCAAAAGACAGGGTTGCCGTTAGTTATAAAAACAATAAACTACTAAATGTTTCTCAAAATTCTCCATTAAAAAGTTTTGTCTTCTATCGTTGTATAAAAAATGTATAAATTGACAAACTCCTTTCCACATCGACTGATGTAATAGGGGCGTTTTTAAAATTATTTAATATCATAGGATCTAAATCAATGAAATCAGTAAAATCCCCCTTTAAAAAAACATTAGCTACTTGGCTGACAAATTGAAACCCACTATTTTTTTCCATAACATTCCGAAATTTTTGAAAAATTTTGCTCCCAATTTTACCTGCGACATTTTCAAAGGCGACCTCACATTGTTTTATTAGTTGAACACTTCGGGTTAATGGCAAATTAGATTCCTCCATTTGAGTTATGGTTTTAGAAACAAAGCTATAATTTGTTTTAAGAAAGGAAAGTTGTTGTTTTATCTTCTTGTTTTTGAATAATCGTTTAAGTTCTGTAAGGGATTGGGAAGATTCGTCTGATAATTCTGCAATTAGACCATCTAGTTGACAGAAGTTATCGCAATAAAAGAATGTTGCTTCCAACCAAGTGCCCCATCTTGTAATAACAGGCTGAGGTGGAAGAGGAGTGTTTAGTAGTTTTTCTTTGTAGAACTGAATCCTTAAAGGCGCTTTAAGGAAGATTTTCTTCATGTTAGAAATTAAGCTATTCACAAGCGGAAAATGATTCCTAATTTCCTTTGGCCATTTCACTGTAGTAAAATACGACTCACAAGATAAAAAGCACAAATCGACGTAACCACTTTAAAAGCACAACCAAAAATGAAATCTAATAAATTAATAATACAAGTATGCTCTGATGGCCGTCTGAGGTTTACTGACTGGTTTTACTGACCATAAAATAATAAAATTTATTTGGGGAAAACTACCGGCGCGGCGGCGGCGGCCTAAACATTGACCCTTATTCCGAAAAAATGAATGAAAAGGCCAGCCAAAGACCTACATTATTATAAATTCCTTCAAATATGCACATATATGCTATTTTTAAAGCATTTATCCAAATATTTAGAAAAATGCATATAATATGCAAAAATATGCAATATATGCGCTTTGCATATTTGGGTGTAATTAGTTGTAAACAATTTGTTATAAACAATTATGCTAATAAAAACATAAGTTTATAGAATTTATCTCCATAACAGCAAAATCTAAGCTTTTTACGAGCTCCACCCAAGTTTTTTAGAAGAATTTTGACCTGCGGCCTGAATTTATAATCCATTTTATTTAAAGTAAGAGCTAATAAGTTTATTTATATGCAATTAAATAAAAAATATTTGTGTTAAATTCCGAAAGAAAAATTAATATAATTCTAATAAATTGTGAGTAATAATAAAATGATTGAGTTTTTGAAAAAATGAAACGAAAATTTAAATTTAGCGTGCTAAATAATATATTAAATTATAGAAAAAAAAAATTATTTGTAATAAAAATTAGTCAATTTTTGGTAAATATGGATTAGAAATTCGACGTATCAAAAAACATATGAACTCATTCATCACAGCTAGGTAATAATGCATGCATTAACAATACAAAAATTTTGCTGATAGAAGCAGGGACTGAACTTCATGGCACATATTTGGGATTTTCACTTCGTATTATAGTATTCGAACGTTGGATTATTTATCTGCCACTCTCAAATTAGTTTAGGTGGGTCCAAAAACTCTACAGATTCAAAAATTCGTAGAAATTCAAAAAACCAGGATCTATGGCAGATAATATTTTTTACTTCTTTTTGGGTCCCAAACTAACTATATCTGCCACTCAGCGATGAGTTAATTTTTTGAGCACATTTTTTTCGAGAAAAAAAGGTTTACTCTCACGGGAACCTGTCTCCGTGGCAGATATTAAGGCTGTAGTATCATCACAACATATAAAATTGCCACTCTGCGATGGGTTCACTTGCCTTCAATTTTTTGCAACTTCCCCCCCTTCATAACCACCGGAGGAATCGGAATTTGGATCTATAAGTTGTATTTTTTTTGGTTCAGTTTGTCACATTTAATAAGTGATGTATTTATCTGCCGCTCTTCGTTAAGTCCAAAATCTTAGTTATGAGCTCCCGGACTATGTATGTATCAAAATTTGAAAGAACGCCCGAGTCCGCGCGAGCAGTCCTCTTCTTCAAGCTACGTTGCCACAGCGAAAATTCACTTAATAAAATTCAATAAAAACTAATATTTATCTAATGTTTTTGTAACAACTAGCAGTGTAAACTGCCTTCAGATTTTAACAAACGAAAGCAAAGTAATGTTTTTATGTATATATAATTTTTGTGACTTTTACTTTTTAATACACATACGACAATAAAAATTGTAAAAACGCATGCTTTTGATCGAAGAAAAAGTATGGATTCCTATCTCTTACGTATTAAATATCTGAAACTTTTACAATTAATTATGGCAATACGGCGTGGTAAACCATCTCTATACTGTAGCAGTGAATACATGATGCTAAAATCTATTATTTCTCAAAATTTCAAGCAAAACTTCTTTTAACAGTTACTGGTAAAAAATACCTTAAAGGGTGGTACTACCGAACAGTATTCAAATATAAAAATTACTATTTAGTATATGTTGAGCAACAGATTTTATCTTTATTCTGCACCCCAATTAAAAATTCTATTATAGCTGATGAGTGAACCAATTAGGTGACGAAATGTAAATATTTTTCGATTATTCTAAAAATAAAACAAAAAAATACATTATTATTATAAAAGCTCTACTAGAAAAGTATCTTTTTCTAATTTAAAATATGCCATATTTAATAACATTTCTCTATAATAAAATAACGAAGAATATATGATTATATTAAAGATGAAAAATATTTCTTTTCAGTAGTGTTACTGTTGTGTAAATAAAATTTAATAGCAATTAAAACCTACCAAGTTAATTATTTTTAATGAAATAAATACTTAAAAATTATTGAAATTCTTAAAGTCTCTAAAAAACTTGCTAGGTAGTTTGCAAGATAAAATTAAAATCCTGAAAACTTTATTCGAATAACTATCTCTGATTATTATTCGAGATATTCATTTAAATTCTCGAGATATGAGTAATAAATGCGGCAAAGTTACAGTTCAAATTATTCTTTTTATACAGAGCAGCCTGTTAATAGGGGTTCTCTAAATATTAAATAAAAAAATAAAAGTTTTCCTTTTACTGGTTTATTTTATAATTTTATAATAAATACTTTTGTAATAAATACTTTCAGCCTTGGTTTAAAAACACAGAAAAAACGCTTAATGAAAAGTACCAGAGAATCAACAAACACCCGTCTGCATTCGACACATTTAATTTAAAAAACATTCGCTTATTCATCGCCATGAACACAAACGATATCATACAATCTTTGTTAAGGTAGTTCACTTGAAACAATCGGATCCATAGGTATATTTCGATAATAAATACAAAAAGTTTAAAATACGCAATGGCAGAGTATTTTATTTTTGTCGGAGATGTTATTCGATACATGGAAACTTTCATATGCAGACACACACATACTTTTAATGAAAATAAATGTGGCAAAGCAGCCAATGGGTCTACCGAATGCTCCATAGAATGATCTTTATATAGGTTATTTATTATAGTTTGTGTATATTTACTGTTTAGACCCTATTACTTCTATTTAAAAAAAATATATATATTTTAAATAAAAAATGATTATAATCAGTTGCGGCATAAAGGCAAATTTGTAAAGGAAAGCTCATCAATAAACCCCTTGGGAAACATACAAGATTTTATATGGTAAGAAAAGATGAAATAAGAAAACAATAAGCATCAAGAGCTAATTTGCCCTTAACGAAAAAACTTATTGGTTAGAAATAAATAGGCCACGAGAAAAAATAAAGAGAAATACGAAGGGGTACAGTATCAATCAAATTGTGGACTGCAGATGGACTTTTATCATACTGGTGACATTATTAATCCTCAAGCGTTAACTAATATATTGAATAATATTTCAGTTACATCCGAAGGCTGTGGCTTAGTGTATTTCAATTTAGAAACATCGAAATTTTCAAGTACAGCTGATATTTTGCAGATAGCGGCGAAATATCGGGATAAAACATTCAATGTTTATATTAGGCCTACGCAACCGACTAATTATCACGCTTTCAAAGTTACGGGCTTAGAACATATTAATGGCGACTTGTATTTATATGGTAAACCTATCGAAACAATCACTCTAAAGGACGTATTAATTTCATTCCAACAGTTTTTAAATTTTTCTTCAAAATCTTGCCCACTTGTTGACCATAGAGCACATTTTGATTTGTGCCATTTAATTCAAAGTATAATTAATTTTCCAATAATCGAGGATTTTAAAAATATTACTAGTTTTTCGGACACAGTAAGTCTTCTTAAAAAACGCTTCCTTGACCAAAAAGGCTCAGAAATGTTTACGCTCGGAAAGTTAGCGCATGATTTATTGCAAATAGCACCAAACGAAAAATTCCATGAGGCGATACGCGAGTAGTAAATAAAGTAATTAATTAGTTTACAAATAGTTTATAGTACTTTATTTATTTATCGCTAGTATCATTAATTATTTATTTAGTTTTTTTAACATATATTTAGTTTTGTCATCAACTAATATGTACCAGTGTTAAAAAAATATAATAATAACTTAAAATATTGAAAAATTATTGAACCTACAAACATATTTTTGTTAAATACAAATCTTTTAAATACTAAAGCAAAAAATAATGAATATCAAGGGACAAATTCAAATTTTAAATTAATACATTTCATATTTTTATTTGATGATTATAGATAAAGTTGATAAATATATTGTGTTTATTCAATAAATTATTGAACCTGAACTACCTAAAAAAAATAATAACCGATCAAGTGCAAGTTGAACTTGCACAATTAGTGTTCCGTACGTTGATTGTTTTTTAAAATAAAAAATTTTGTTAGGGTGGTATAAAATGATCAGTGACTTCACAAAACACACCCCAAATAAGTTTTCAACAAAGTTTATTTCCAATCTTTACTGAAAATTGATGACCTTGAAATTTCGGTTTTTTTTTTATATACCAGATAAATTATTACAGGTAATGCACTCGTGGTAATTTTCGTTCAATCTACACCCCGTGGAGAATATTCCAGAATTTTTTCAAAATTTTTTGATAAGTAAAGGCGAGATAAGGCGGGTGGACAGCGATTTTTTTTCGCGATTTTTTAAAAATAATACAAAGAAAAGTGCGCGCAAGTATTACATTTTATATATATATTTTTTACTCGTGTTTTCACAAGCTTTCATTTGACACCACACTCGATTACCTAGTAAAAATTTTTTTTTTTCACTTCCGATTTCACCCCCAAAAACTAACCCCTTAAGTCAAAATTTAACTTTCAAAACTACATGGCTCTGATGAGGCCATCAATTCCTATATTACTACCAAATTTCAACTTTCTATTACAAATAGTTTCGGAGAAAATCGGGTGTGACAGACGGACAGACGGACAGACGGACAGACAGACACCGAAGTGATCTTATAAGTGTTCCGTACGGAACACTAACTAGGAAATATAACAAAACGAGAGTTACTTTTTAAGGTCTACAAAAACTAATTATTATGTGAAATGTGAAAAAAATAATAAAACAATCATTTACACAAACTTTCCACTAGATTTGTAATACACTGTAACAGGTTTCGCTATCACAGTAGCTTCTTCAGACGTTACATTCTGAATTACTGAACATTACAGATGTCATTGTCTTTATTGAATTTAAGTTAGGCTATGCCTCTTACTTACATTTATGATAGCTTATATTCCTATACTACTTAACCTAGGTTCTATACAGTAATCCTAATTAACTTAACCTAGGACATTGGGTTTTAATTACATTGGTTGACTAATCTAACTTAACTAGAGCTTAATTCTAAACTAATCTAGAACTTAATTCTAAACTTAATCTAGGTTACAATCTTCATGGGGGTGGGGAAGGGCCATCGTCTTCGTCGGATATGGGGTCAGAAGGTCTTGGATAGTGATGGCGGGCGTTGGCGGGCACGTGGAATGCGCTCCTTATGGTGGCGTTTGGGTGTTGTAGCACCTTTGCGAAGAACTTGATGTTGGTGGACCTCATGTGTGCCTTGATTGTTGGCACACCGAGGTCTCTATGCAATTGCCGGTTTCGGACGAACCATGGGGCTCCCGTGATCATCCTCAGGGCCTTGTTCTGTATTGCCTGAAGTTGAGCTCTGCGTGTCTTGGTGAGTTTAGACCAAGTAGGGCAGGCGTGTGTGAGGCCTGCCCTCACGATGGTTTTATAAATTAGCAGCTTGATTTTTGGTTGCAACTTACTGGACCGGCTGATGATTGGGTACAGCTTGCCCAGTAGTTGCTTGGCTTTCCTTGAGGCAGCACAGACCTGGTCTTTCCAGATGAGGTGTTTGTCATACTGGATTCCCAGGTACTTGATGGTGGTTGCCCATTGGATGCGGGATCCCTGGAGCTGGAGTTGTCCATAAGGAGTGCCGTTGCCTTTGGCGAAGACGATGGCCTGTGTCTTACATGGGTTTAGCTGGATCTTCCATCGGTCGAACCAGGGGGCGAGGACGTTCAGGTGGCGCTGCAATCTACTGGTGATGATTCTGTAGCTGCTGGATTCTGCTATGATGGCTGTGTCGTCAGCATACAGGAGTAGGGTAGTCTGATCCGTTTTTGGAATGTCGGCTGTGAAAATGTTAAAGAGGTGGGGGAGAGGGACGGAGCCTTGAGGGACTCCGGCTCTAATGGCCTTGACTTCGGAGGTGGCCTTATCGACTCTGACTTGGAATGTTCTGTCAGAGACGAAGGATTGAATGAGTTTGTTAATGAAAAGGGGGTAGCCGTGTCGGATCAGTTTCAGAATGAGGCCTTCGTGCCAGACTCGGTCGAAGGCCTTTGCTACATCGAGAAACACAGCTCCAACTTTGTGACGTTTGTTGAAGCTGTTGGAAATGGTTTGGGCGAGTTTCGTGGTGTGATGGATGGTGCCATGAAGGGGCTGGAAGCCATACTGTTCGTCAGGGACAACACGGAGCGCTGTGGACTTTGCTCTGACGATTTCGAGGATGACTTTTTCAGCTATCTTGCCAAGGCCTGGAAGTAGGCTGATTGGCCGATAGCTGCTTGCCTCGTGGGATGGAGAGCCTGGTTTTTTGATCATAATGACCTCAGCTTTTTTCCAGTAGAGTGGAAAATAGCTGAGTCTCAGTATGGTGTTAATGATATTGGTGGCTTCTGAGATCTGTTTCTTGGGGAGTTTCTTGAGGGCTTTATTTGTAATTTTATCATGACCTGGGGCTTTTCGGATTGAGGTAAATCGAATGATCTCATTAACAGCGGAGGGGGTTGTGAAGTACGTATTGCGAGGGGGCTGGGCAAGATTTAGAGTCTGTATGGTTGTAGCGACCCTAAGATCACGGGCTGGATCGGGATGGGCAGGAGTGTTAGGAGAAAAAAACTGTTCCTCTAGCAGATCTGCCAGAAGGTCAGCCTTCTCCTGGGTTGTGGAGGCTGTGGTGCCGGCGTGGGTGAGGGCTGGCATGGACCTTGGCTCGTCATTGGAAAGGGCTGTTGCCATTTTCCAAAGAGAACAGTCCTGGGTAGTGAGGGATTCTACTTTGGACTCCCACCTGCTGCTGTGGAATTCAGCAAGTGAGTCTTTCACCTGCTGCGTTGCTTGATTTGCGAGCCTTTTGAGGCGGGGGTCTCCCGTCCTGAGGGCTCTTCTGAGCAGCCGGTTTTTATCCCTGATCTGCTCTTTGATAGCTGGGGGTAGTCTACCTTGAGAAGAGACTGGTTGTGTTCGTGACGTTGTGGCCTGGGCAAGGGTTGTCTGGATATCAGCAGTCAGTTTATTGACTGCCGAATCCAGATCCTGGGTTGTGGAAATTTTTGGGATGGGACCCGTGGTCGCCAGGAGGCGTTGGAAGTGGTCCCAGTCTGTGCTGGAAGTGGTGACTGTGGCATTCATTTTGTCGGCCGGATTTCCCAGTGTAAAAATGACCGGTAGATGGTCAGACGAAAGGTCATGAATGACAGTAATGTTATGCCGGAGGTTGATATTTTTTAGAAGAAAAATATCTAGAAAGTCCGGTCTTCCGTGTCCAATGTGGGTGGGCTCGTCTGGAGCTATGAGATTGAATGGGATTTGGTTCTGGATGGCATCGAGAGCAATGCCATTAGCGTTCGTAGCTAGGTTTCCCCAGAGAACGTTTTTGGCATTGAAGTCTCCGCCCAGAACGGTCTTTTGATTGACAGGGCCAAACAGCAGATGGAAGTCTGCAGGATCGATGGGATGTTGGTCACCGTTTTGTTGGTAGACCGAGAAGAGGTGGATGGTGGTGTTGTTTTGCCATGGTTATGGCAATGGGCGTGGCTTCAGTTTGGACAAGAGGAAGGGGGGGTGGTTGGTAGTGATTTAAGGAGTGCTTGACAAGAATCAGGGTCCCCCCTAGGCGGGCCCTGATTCTGTCGTTGCGGTAAACAGTGTAGTTAGGAAGACTGAATCGGATGCCGGGCTTTAGAAAGGTTTCTTGGATTAGAGCTACGTCGACGTTATGGTCTTGTAGGAAATGGAGAAGTTCATGCTTTTTGTCGCGAATGCCGTTGGCATTCCATGACAAGATGTTTAGCATTTTAGGAGAGATCTTATTTGGTCGCTTACTCATACTTGGGCGTTGGAATTAAGCAGGGGCATGAAAGTGGCGGAAAGCTTTTGAAAGTTTTGGATGTTTTTAAAGAAGGTTTGCATGGCAGAATTCATGCTATTGATAGATGTAAGGGCGTCGGTCATGTTTGTTGGAATTGAGGTCGCTGGGGGAGCCGCCGTTTGACGACGGTTTGCCCAGGAGAAGGTGGCTTGGAAGTTAGCTTGGTGAACATTACAGAGTAAAGGTGTTAATATATATATATATATATATATATATATATATATATATATATATATATATATATATAAGTAGAAGCAAAACAATTTATTTTTACCATTACCTAATTAAATATTAAGAGAAAATATTTAACAAAGGTGAATTATTAAGGTCTACCTGATCGTGGTTTGTTTATCTCTAGAGACTCAATTAGGTTTAATCTCTGGGTTTTGTTCTCATTGTGTAGGATTTTGAAATTATTATTAAAGGTATGACCATTCTCGATTAGATGGTTTGCATAATTGGATTCGATTTTTCTGCTTATATATTAACACCTTTACTCTTTAAAGTTCAGTAATTCAGAATGTAACGTCTGAAAAAGCTACAGTGATAGCGAAACATGTTACAGTGTATTACAAATATAGTGGAAAGTTTGTGTAAATAACTGTTGTATTATTTTTTCACATTTCACATAATAATTATTATCGATTTTCACCGAGTATCGGCTGAAACAATTTTATTTTACAAAAAACAATGAAAGAAAAAAAAATTTGATACAAATCGCTTTATTGTTTCACTTTTCCATGGATTCGAACCAATTCTCGAAACATTTTTTCCACTCTGAAGTTGGTACCTCAAAAACATGATTTTGGAAGGATTTGACAGCTTCTTGAGGTGATGAAAATTGCTGTCCACGCATTTTTTTTGTCAATCGAGAACAAAAAAAGTCTTTAGGCGATAAATCTGGTGAATACGGACAATAAGACATTAATTCGATGTGTTTCTCCGTCAAATAATCAATTGTTTGGCCTGCTGTGTGAGAGCTGGCATTGTCATGATGAGACGTTTTCGCTTGTTTTTCCTAATTTCATCGAGGACTTCTGGCAAACAAATTGTTGAATGCCATTCAGCATTAACTGTTCTTCGATCCTCTAAAGCAGAGGTTCCCAAACTTTTTTTTCTCGTAGACCACTTTCAAAATTTTTACTGGTTTAAGTGGACCCCCTGCTGCTACATTTCTACCATATTCCCAAAACTCGTCAGAAAATGTGAAGATTAGATCTAACGATAGAAATTTGCGTCGTGGCTGAGTTCCAACGATAAATTCGGAGTGGTAAAAATAAAAAGGAAAATAATATATTTTCTTGTGTTCTATTTATTAAAATAATATGATTACAGACTTAATAGAATTAAAATTAAACATTAATAACGTACCGTAACTTCAACAATGCAAATCAACAATTAAAAAAAAATAGTCATAATTTTAATGGGAGGGACGTATTTGATGGATTGACATCAAATTATCAATATTTGGCTTCAGTTTTGTAAGGAATAACCGCAAATCTCCCCGTTCTGTGATGTTCAATCTGCTCCTTTTTTTTGTTAATAGGTTTGTAACGACACTAAAACTTTTTTCGACAAGGTATGACGAGGGAAACACTATCAAAAGTTTTCTCGCAATTTCTCACAGACCAGGATATTTTTTGGGTATTTCTGCCTGCAGCCAAAATGTTTGATAGCCTTTTTTAAATTTCACCTTCAGCTCCTCATTGGTGCTAAGCTCGAGTAGCTCCTCTTGTAATACCACATTCACCACTTCCGTTTCATCAAATGGATTTATGATCCATGGTGAACCATCGCCAGAATATCTTCAAATCTATTTTTGAAGTCATCATGCAGGGCATTTAAATATTGAACGTATGTCTGAATATCCTCATCAAGACATTCTGCCTGTGACAAGTTTGGAAACTGGGAGAATTCGCGCCGACTAATATTTTGCTTCATAAATTTCAATTTTCCAAGAAAGGTCAAAATTACACCCTTTGTTTTTATTAAATTTAGGCTGTCCCCTTGTAGCTGCAAGTTAATGTCATTAAATTTTTTGAACAAATCTGTCTGATTTCAATTTGATCAGGTTTTCTTTTAAATCTGGATCTTTACTTTCCAGAAACTCTAAAAACTGATTCAAAAAGTGAGTAAAATCTTGTTAATTATGCACCTTTCGACAACCAGCATACTTCAGTATGTAAGAGCAATCGTTGGAAGTCTTCATCATTTTCGTCACACAATTGTGCAAATAAACGGGTTTTCAACGCATTGCTTCTTATTTTGTTAACTGCTTTAATCACAAATTGCAGCGATTGGTGCAATCTATCACTCAAATTTTTCGCTACCATGTGTTGTTGGTGGATGACACAGTGAATTGCAGTTACTCCTGGTATAATTATTTTAAGATGACTTATAAAACCACGATATCGCCCGAAGATGGCAGGTGCTCCATCTGCTGCCACCGAAATAATGTTTGTAAATGGAATCGATTTTTCCTTAAAAAAATCATCCAGGACATTAAATATTGATTCGCCTTTAGTGTCCGTCTCCAAAGTTTTCGCGAATAGCAGCTCTTCATGGATTTCTTCGTCCATAACAAATCGAACATATGCCAATAATAATGCTTCATTACCACCTAAAGTTGACTCGTCCAGTTAAATAGAAAAATGAGTTGTTTGCAGATAATTACACAAGAGGCTTTTAATATCAGAGCTCAATTCATCAATACGTCTTTGTACAGTGTTGTTACTCAAAGAAATTGTTTTGAGTATGTCAAATGGAGGTTTGTGCAGAACAGTTTTTAAAACCTCTTCAACAGCGGGTAAAATTAACTGTTCTCCGATGGTCTGCGGTTTTCCAAATTTCGCTATAAGCAATGAGATATTGTAAGATGCCCGCAAGCCATCATCGTTACTTTGAGACGTTGAAGTGAACATACTGTGCACGGTGGGTCTCTTTTTATATTTTTCCTTCAATGTTTGAAAATATTTTAAATCTTTAGCTATTTTATCAGGATGACACCTTCTTAGATGATCTTCGAGCTTCGATGGTTTCATAGAGTCATTGCTCAAAACTTTGTTGCATTAAAAGCTTAATGGGCAATCGTTTGTCTGCATTTGATGGAAGAAAACCAAATTTCAAATAATCAACACTGTACTGTCGACATTTCTTCTTAGATTCAGCCATGTTTCCTATCAGTTACCTACCTGTAAAGAAAAAAATGTTTGTTTTAGTAATCATAAGGCGACTTTAACAGGATATGGCTATTTTAACAGAATAAAATAGGATTAATTAATTATTGCAATGAAAAACCCAAAATGCCGGCGGCAAAACTGATTTTAATTATTAAAAGAAATAAACTGCTAAGACCCATATAGAGGTTTTCACAAAACGGCCGAACCTATTTTAATGTAATATAAAATATTTTTTGATTAATTATATTTTGATACATTTCTGTAAATTCGAGAGAAAATATTTTAAAGAATATTTTGACATCAAAACTCCGCTTATTACTTTGATGTACGTTACGAGTCGTACATAAAGACACGTACAATTTATGAAAATATTTTTAGTCATTTAGCATTAGCAACTACGAGGGCACTGAAATATGTACAAACATGCAGGTCAATCATATATCTCTCCTTTAGTGAATTACCACAGTCGGGTAAATAAATAATTTTATAATAAAAAGTACTAAAAGTTCAATCTTTCTCGGCTTTCTGTTCTTTTATAAAAGTATCGAATAATGGCCCTGTTCAGTATTTAATTTTTATTACTTACCTACTACACGCAAACATAACAAATATAATATTATTACAATATAAAATAAAAGTATGAATAACAAATAGGCAGGTACTTACATTTTCCGGCACTGGCAAACACTGACATCGATTCACTCACATTTTTCTTTTCAAAATTCCCGAAACAAATGAGTAATGTTTGTCCTTGGCATTCGTATTTATATTGGTGAAGTTCATGCAAGATTGCAAGCACAGCACAAGTCGTATTTCGTTCCTTTGCACGTCTGAACGGGTTGCGTTGCGGGCGGACTGGCCGCGCTTTGCAAGTCTCGACGCGCGTTGTACTGAATATCGAATATGCTAGTTTTTACAAGTAACAGTCGCTGACCTTCTTAAAATACACTACTCAAAAAAAATAAGGGAGGTTTTAAAACAAGGAAATTAATGCTAAATAAACAGGCTATCTGATCCATATGCCGGCCTAACTGAAAAAATTTTTTTTTTTCAAGCCCGTGGACCAAAAAAAAGCAAAATATTTGCAATATTATTTTTTCTCGCTATCTGTTAGGATTGCATGAGAACCTTAGCTCCTAAAAAATTTCAGCCAAAAAATCTGAAAATTAGAATCTTAAAGCTTCAAAATGCTTTTTTTTTAAAGTCTCAATACGACCATTTTTCACCGAAATACAGCCTGTCAAAAATCACCAAAAAATTTGGAATTTTTTTTGCTCTCTTCATTTTTTTGAGTAGTGTATTATCTGCCTACATTGATAGGTAAAGCCAAGCCAAGCCAACATTTTTATTCTTTACTATCGAAACCAGATAAATTTTTGTGGACCCCCACTTACAACTTGTGAACCCCCATTTTTTTTTCACGCCAACGTAGACCCCCGTCGAGTCTCCCGTGGACCCCTGGGGGTCCACCCGAACCACTTTGGGAATCACTGCTCTAAAGCAATGGTTGCAACATGTCGAGTATAACCAAAGAAACAAGCGATCATATTTTTGGAAGTGCTTCGCGAACAATCGCTTTTGTTGGATTCGGTTCATCTTGGAACACCTAAACAGTTGATTGTTGCTTAGTTTCCGACTCGTATTTTCTTACACCATTTGACACGAGCCTGTTTTTGAGTTTCGGTCAAATTATGCTGAATCCATCGAGAAAGGATTTTCTTCACAGCTAAATGTTCATGCAAAATCGCATTTAGTGCAGTCTTCGATATGCCTTAGAATACCTCTATCTCACGGTCAGTCACATGCCGATCCTCTTCAATCATATTGCGCACAGCATCGATGTTTTTTGAAACAACAACCGATTTTGGTCCCCTTTCATGAAATTCATCGCTGGAGGAAGCACGATCATGACGAAATTCTGCAAACCAATTGTCTTTTCTGATAGTGATTCATTACCAAAAGTTGAACGAAGCGATTCGAGGCATTGTTGTTGAATTAGGACTTTACTAAAATCGTAAACAATCATCCAACGAAAATCTTCACGCAAAATTTCGATTTGTTCACAAAACTGTTTTTTGAGCTCTAACTAAAAACAAACTACTCAGCCAATTTCTGAGCTGCCACTGTTTGAACAATAGCAAATGTCAAATTTTACAACAATGGCAATGTCACATCTCAACAGCGCCATCTAGTGGTCATTTGTAAAACCGTAAATGGCGGCCCTCGTATACTGGTTTAAATGATTTCTTTTAAGCGACATAACCTCTCAGTATTTTATTGAAGCTTCCATTACTTGGTCTCTCTACATTACCGTTGGGAAAGAACGTTCAAAAATGAAGGAGGCAAACAGCATTAGTGAGAAAACTACTTATTATTATTTTTAAATGAAACTTTCTGAGGGTCAAGTTGGCAACCTTTACGACCGATTTCATCAGCTGTTTGAAAAAAAAATTAACATAACCTAATTTGTTCATTCCAAAATGACAGCTCTACCAGAAACGAATACACCATAAGAGCAGCGTTGAGTGAAAAGAATTTCCTTATCCGAAGGTGTGAAACTGGCCGAAATTTATCGAGAATGTTGAAATAGTATGGTGAAAAGTGTTTAAACCACGGAATAGTGTATAGGCAGTTTAATTCAGGCAGAACAAGGGTCACCGATCCTTTTCGCTAGGGAAGATCAGGTAAAGTCCCGACCAATACGCTGTAAAATCGCATAAAAGACCTTATCTGGATTAACAGACGTATAAAAATTGCGACAATTGCTGAAATGTATATTGTTAGTACTGGAATCGTGTACTCCATCATTCATGATAAGTTGAACTATCGCAATACGTTTTCGAAATAGCTGACTAAGGACCATAAAGACAATTGAATTCGCCTTTGTTCTAAACTCAAACGACAGTTTTTAACAGAAGATAATGACTTTCCAAATCGTATAGTCACCTGTAATGAATTGTGAATTCATCATTTTGAACCCGAATCCAAAGGGCAGTCTCGAGTGGAATCATTGGCATTCTCGCGCAAAGAAAAAATCGAAACATACGCGTCAGCCCAAAAAGTGATACTAATAGTGTTCTGGAACTCTCACGGACCAATTTATTGTAATTATTTAAAATGCTTCAACGGAAAGTAAAACTCGCAATAGGAAGAAAACGACAGGGTTTTCTCTCAAAAGGTGTGATTCTGCTGCATGATAATGCCCGCCCTCATACAGCTCAGAGAACGCGAGAGACGAACGAAAAGTTAAGTTGGAAGGTGCCGCTTCACCCATCTTATAGTTCTGACCTCGTACCGTCCAACTTTTATACGGTCAGCCCGCTCAAATAGTTTTTACGTGGCACCAAGTTCAATGGCAAGAGCTGAATAGAGCTGAACATGATTAACTCAAGCAGCAAGGTGAAAAATTTTTGACATGAGAAAGCTCTGTTCGAAATGGATACCGCGTTTGCTCACAGTGGACCAAGAATAACAACGTGCTGGTGATTCTGAGCGCTGGACCTATTTAAGCGCAATACAAAAGATTTTTTCAAATTTAAATCGGCAGTCAGTTGAGTGGCTAGCAGCCGGTGAAAGCCGCCCGAAGTGACCGAAGACACAACAGTCAGCTGGGAAGGTTTTGGACTCTATATTTTGGGATGCGCTTGGAATAATTTTCATCGGCTATGCTGAGAAAGGAAAAACCATCAATAGCGAATATCGTATAAAGTTATTGGTGCGTTTGAAGGCAGAAATCGCAAAGAAACGGCCCCAAATGATCAAGAAAGAAAGACTCTTTCATCAAGACAATGTACCGTGTCATAAGTTAATGATTTCAATGGTAAAATTTCATGAATTTAAGTTCGAATTGCTTCCTCATCCACTGTATTCTCCAGGTTTGGTCTCCACCGACTATTATCTATTTGCAGATCTGAAAAAAATGCTCGCGGCAAAGATATTTGGCTCCAATGAAGAAGTTATCGCCGAAACTTAGGCCTATTTTAAAGACAAATACAAATCCTTCTACAAGAAAGGTATAGAAGTGTTAGAAAAACGTTGGACTGATTGTATCGGTTTTGAAGGAGAATATATTGATGAATAAAGTCGAATTTTGCAAAAAAAAATGTGTTTTAAGTAGCTAGACCAAAAACTTTTGAGCCGACGTGTTATATCTCTCTCAATTAGTGAGCGTTCCTCGTATTTACCTTGTTAAACAAGTCACTAGATTAAAAACTTTTTTTAGCGTGATGATCACGATTTCATAGTCGTTTTTAATACATTGAATTTTTTAACAAGAAAAAAAAAAATACGTTTTTCTTTCATCTCTCAGTATAATATAGTTAAATAAAAAGGATAAAAATTATAAAGCGTAATTGAAAATACCGACCGGGTTTTCCCGGGAAAATAAAAATGAAAACTACACAAATATTAAAATGACATGGATACTAAGCTTAAGCGGAAATAACACGTAAAGAAAAAGCATCTTCTCAGCGTGCCTTATCTTCTAAAAACGTTGGCGATCACATTTGCCCATCTAATTTTATTTATTGCTGCCCTAAATGGTTCAGTAGATGTCATATTTGTCCACTGTCATAAGTTTTTCAACCAGGAATTGCGACGCCTTCCTAGCCCTCGCCTACCGATTATTTTTCTTCTATAATATATATAAAATGCAACGTCTCTCTATCTGTCTGTCTGTCTGTCCGTTAGTGCGCTTATCGCTGGAGAACCACTTATCCGATTTACGTACTTTTTTTTTTAAAAGATACATATGTTCTCTGGCCAGGTTATAGGCTATATTTTATTTCGATATATAGCATAAGAAATGAGCAGTGACGATAATAGTGAATGAAGTCGGAAAAAGGTTTGCCGCTAGCGGGTTGCCTTGCAATATACAGCCTAAACCATTAAATATGGAACAATATTATGTAGCAGAGAATATCTATAATCTATAATATATATGAAATGCAATGTCTCTCTGTCTGTCTGTCCATTAGTGCGTTTATCACGCGAGAATCACTTATCCGATTTACGTGTATTTTTTTAAATTCATACATATATTCTTTGGCCAGGTTATATAATAATAATAATAATTATATATATATATATATATATATATATATATATATATATATATATATATATATATATATATATATATATATATATATATATATATATATATATATATATATATATATATATATATACATATATATATATATATATATATATATATATATATATATATATATATATATATATCTATAATATATAAAATGCAACGTCTCTCTGTCTGTCTGTCTGTCCGTTAGTGCGCTTATCCCTCGAGAACCACTTATCCGATTTACGTGTTTTTTAACTTCATACATATGTTCTCTGACCAGGTTATAGATATATATTTTTATTACATCTATAATATATAAAATGCAACTTATCTCTGTCTGTCTGTCTGTCCGTTAGTGCGCTTATCACTGGAGAACCACTTATCCGATTTACGTACTTTTTTTTAAAACATACATATGTTCTCTGGCCAGGTTACAAGCTATATTTTATTACGATAGGTAGCATAAGGAATGAACACGTGACGATAATAGTGAATGAAGTCGGAAAAAAAAAAGTCGTTAGCGGGTTCTCTTGCAATACACAGCCTAAACCATTAAATTTACAATATTATGTAGCAGAGAATATCTATAATATATATAAAATGCACCGTCTCTCTGTCTGTTTGTCCGTTTGTGCGCTTATCACTGGAGAACCACTTATCCGATTTACGTGCTTTTTTTTAAACATGATAAACCATTAAATATGGAACAATATGATGTAGCAAAGAATATCTATAATTTATATAAAATGCAACTTTTCTCTGTCCGTCTGTCCGTTAGTGCGCTTATTACTGAAGAACCACTTATCCGATTTACGTGCTTTTTTTTTAAATATACATATGTTCTCTGGCCAGGTTATAGGATATATTTTATTATGTTAGGTGACATAAGGAATAAACAGTGACGATAATAGTGAATCAAGTCGGAAACTTTGCCGCTAGCGCGTTCTCTTGCAATAAACTGCCTAAAGCATTAAATATGGAACAATATCATGTAGCAAAGAATAAAATATATATAAAATGCAACGTTTCTCTATCTGTCTGTCTGTCCGTTAGTGCGCTTATCACTCGAGAACCGATTTACGTGTTTTTATAAATTTATACATATGATCGATATAATTCGATATAAGCCTAGATAATGGGAGATAAAGTGAGATAATGGGAGATAAGTATAAATAATGGGAGATAAGGAAAAATAATGGGAGATAAACAGAGATAAGTCTAGATAATGGGAGTTATGGTGAGATAAGGAGAAATATTGCGAGATAAGTCGAGATAAGCCTAGATAATGGGAGATAAGGTGAGATAATGGAAGATAAGGAGAAATAATGGGAGATAAGGAGAAATAATGGGAGATGAGCAGGGATAAGCTTAGATAATGGAAATTATGTAAAGATAATTGGAGAAAAGGGGAAATAATGGGAGATAAGGGGAAATAATGGCAGATATTTTATTACGTTAGGTAACATAAGGAATAAGCAGTGACGATAGTAGTGAATCAAGTCTACGCGAGCGGAGCCGCGGGCACTGCTAGTTCAATTATAAGTTGCAAGAGTTCATACTTTTGGCTTCTCATAATATGGTCAAAGTAAGCGCTTTTTCTTTCTATAACAGCTAGAATCAGCTTTCGTTCTTTCCCCATCCGATCAAGTATTTCTACGTTTTTGGTATGCATTGTCCAAGAAACACGCAGCATTTGACGATAGCACCACATCTCGTATGACTCCATTCTTTGTTGTGTTGTCTCTGTGATTGTTGCAGCTTCTATACCATCTAACGTGACCAAGAACACGTAGCATCTTATCACTCTTGCTCTTGTTTTTAAGTTTAGTTGGCAGTTACAGAGTATGCTGCGCATTTTATTAAAAGAGCTTCGTGATTTTTCAATTCTTGAGCGTATTTCAATAGAATGGTCCCAATCTTCACTAATTACGCTTCCTAAATACGTTATTTTTGTTACCCTTTCAAGTGTTTGTTGATATACTTTAATATTTATGTGTGTATTAAGATTCTTACTGACCACCATTGTTTTTGTTTTGTTCGTATTCAGTTTCATTTCATATTCTTCACATGCATCAACAATTCCATTCATGAGTCTTTGTAGGCCTTCTTCACTGTCCGCTAGAATGACAGTATCGTCAGCGTAACGGAGGTTATTTACACACACACACCATTAATTGTAACTCCATCTTTTTTATCAGAAAGTACTTTATTGAAGATTTCCTCCGAATAGACATTGAATAACAGGGGTGACAAAATATAGCCCTGACATACGTCCTTCGCTATTTTTATTTCTTTGGACATGTGATTATTAACTTTTATTTTGGCAATCTGGTTCTAATATAAACTTAATATTATTATATTATTATAGAAAAAGCACAGAAAGCTTGATATACGATTTCGCCAGATGCATTGGCTAATGGGACGGTACTCCAAGACATCAATACAGAGTAAATTATTGATCTACAAGCAAATTCTTATGGTATCCAAATATGGGGATGCACAAGCTGTAGCAATGTAAAGGCTATTCAGACATGGCAAAATAAGGTGCTGAGGACTAGTGCTCCAGCAATTTGCCGAGAGTCATGAAGATAGTCTACATCGCCATCCCGACGTCGAGGTAATACATCTCCTTGACAACCCTAATCGGCACCGCCTTCTGAAGAAGACCAAACATTTGGACCTGGTGTAGTGCATGATCTTAAGTATAATGAAAAGCAAAGCAGAGTGAGTAAAATGTCATATGGTTATGAGATGTAAACTTTTCAACATCAGTGGACGAATAATAGTATTTGTAAGTATTAGTTTTTAAGAGTTATGTGAAGCTAATTGATGGCTGTTCATGCTTGAACAATTTTAATAATTAATTAAGGCTAAAAAAGAAAATTTATAATATCTTTAATGTAAAATAGTGAGAAGAGAATATAAGCTCGTATTTATATCTCAAAATGTAAGTAACAGAATTATACACAGACGAACGCAACCCAACACAAAGTTAACTAAACTATATAGTTTGTCAAGTGAAAACGTGACCGCACGTATTCTTGAAAAAGATGTGTTTCGAGAACATTTTTTGCCATCATCTTTCTTTAGTGTGCTAACAACGCCGCGATTACCTTAGTAAGTTGTCCGATCACCCGGCATCTTCGAGGCATGCTATCGACGAGATTTTCTGCATACTCTGCAAATTTTTCGAATCTCGCGAGATAACTGAGTCAAAGTCCTCCTTTACAAGGGACCAAAGCTTTTCAATAGGTTTGCGGTCGGGCGATTGTGATGGCCACTATAATATCTTATCGTGGGCCCAAGCGAGCCGCTTCGCGACGTGATTTTCGCTCAGCAAAGATTTCTTCAACGTGCTTCGGAATTTGATATCATGAGCACGAAGATGTTGTCGAGTGATCTCATGGGACACATTCAAACTCGATTTTCTTAATTTTGTCGCTCCTTGACGCAGCGTCAATTCCAGGTTTCGTGAAAACAAGGACACGATTTATTTTTCGACTTTCGGATTGACTTTGCCTACTGAGCCACGTCGACATTTTTCGTCTCGTTAAAATCATTTACCCACTTCTTCATAAGCGATAACGACTTTTTAATATATTTAGCGGCCACGGAATGTTTCATTTTAGGCCCCTTTGGATGGGAGCAAAGAAAGACTGCCTCGAATCGACGCCAAAACAGGAGACTCATTTTGGATTTTACGTGATTTTGACGCAAGTTCTGAATCGACTGATACTTTTGCTAAAATGCGTCATAGACAAAGGTTCCCTCTACCGATTTTTTGTTGAATCGCTAGAATCGCATCTACCAAAAATAAATTATGGCGGTGACGTTCTTACTGTTGATGGTTGATATATTAAACGGTAAAGATGAATTACTTTGATAGTACTTACCCTTGCACACTCGCCAGGACCAAACGCGTTACACATTTCCGTTAGTTGTTGAATTTGTGGCATTATACAATTTTCGTAATGTGTATAATTAGACAGCGTCCCTGAAATATTTCTGGTTTCCCAGGTGCCATTAATGGTGCATAATTTGGAGGCCAAAGCTGCAATAAAAAAATTGATGTAATTAAATTTTCAAGCATACTTAAAATGTGTACGTATGTATATAGCGTTTCCAAAATATACATTAAGTAAAGTCTCGTCTATTGATGCAATTTGACGCAACTAGTCGCCGTGTATGAGTTGCAATCAATATATTTTAGACGTCCATTAGATACAAAAACGAGATTCAACATTAACAGTGGACTAAAGGAAGGACGACTAGAAATGATAAATTACGATTTCTAAAATTTAAAATATTCAATGGTTCACCGGCTTTCGCAATATTATTAAAAGTCTGATCTAATGAACTAAAAGTATCGTGTACAGTTTTAGAAAAGAAATTAAATCACGTTATTGTTGTAAGAAACAATTATCGAGAGTGATAAGTTTAGCAATGCACTACCAAATACAGAAGATACAGCATGTTCAGTAATTTTAAATTTTCTACTAAATAATTTCAAGAGGCAGTATGACAATCCTTCCTGCTCAGTCCGAACCTCTTAGCAGAGATGTCGTGACTGCTAATGACACTTAAGTCCTTTCACACAAGATGAACTACAACATGCTCTGCAACAACCTGACCTGACCAACGAGGTGGAGACCGGCCTCTGGGTTTACGGCCGTTTACTTTTCCTTCTGTGACTAGCAGCTCCATAGTCAGCGACACCACCACATCTCAAACGCCTTGAGTCTTGAGCAGTCCCATTCTTTAAGCATCCATGTCTCTGCGACATATAATAAAATAGAAACAACTAGGGAATCCAGGAGTCGATATATTGCGATCGCGCCAAATTTTTGTTAGTTTCACGAAAGCGTGACGGGTAATCTTTATCGGCATATTTCTGGCACACAACACAAAAAATTTGTATTTGAAGATCCCAGATATGTAAATTTGTCAACAACTTCACACTTAAAAACTTTCGTGATATTAGATTGGTTATTATTCGATCTATGATCATAACGTTAGTTTGGGATTGATTTATCTGTAGTCCCACAAACTCGCTTTCCGTCTGTAATTAAAGCATGATACGCCCAATGTTTTCGATGTTTTCGGCGACTATAGCAGTGTCATCAGCGTACCTCAGGTTGCTTTTACGCCTTCTATTTATTGAAATACCCCCATCATAGTTTTCCGTAATTCTTCTCATGATATATTCTCCATAAATGTTAAAGAGAATAAGTCACAATATGCAACCCTGACGAACTCTAGAGTGGACTGGAAAAGGTTCCGTTAGGACGTCATTCACCTGGACTTTCGCCGTGCTGTGTTTATAGAGTTTTCTAATAATGTACGAAAGGTAAATAGGAAATCCCATACCATTAAATACTTCCCAAAGACCACTTCACCGAGTCAAAAGCACGCTGATAATCAACAAAGCAGATGTACACTGAAACTTTAAATTCTCGACATTTTTCAATTAGTTGACGTAAATTCAGAATATGCTCATCAATGCGCTTAACTTTTACGAATGTCGTTTGTTCTTTGTCTCTTTGTGGGGAAAGGTAACGTCACAGTCTCTCGCTTAGTATGTACAGGGTAAGTCAGCCACAGAGTGAAGTTTATTTGTGTTAAATACAATAGTTTTAGGGAATGTTAGAGTGCACAGTTTAAAATTATTTTTGAAAAGGGTGGCCAATATAACATATGTTTTTTTAAATGGAACATCCTATTTTATAATTTATTTTTAAATTCTACGTAAAATTTTATAATTTTTTTATTAATAATGTTATATACCTAAACCTAGTAGTTTTGCTAATATTTCAATTTTTTAAAAAAAAATACTAGTTTTCAGTTTTGTAAAAAATTGCCAGTAGCGCCATTGTTTCTGAGCGTTCTATAGAGATGAACAAAACGACATATGTAAAGAAATTTTAGCTAGATGCTACAGGGTGTTCAAAATAAATTTATGCATTTCGACTATTTTAAATTGAAAAATCTCACACCCTGTATATTATTATTTTTTCTGATAGATTTTACAAAACCCTCTAACTTTTATTAAGTATGTCATAAACCTATTTCTAATAGTTTTCGATTTATTTTGAATTTTTCAATTTTATCCTTGTTTTTAATACACTTACGCTATAACATCATACAACATAACAAAAATTTAGGCATTGTCATATTTTGACATGTCTATTAAGAAAATAAAAATAGTTTCATTTGTTGTAGTAAGTGACGTATAAAGGTAATAGTTATGGATTTTCCTAAAAATGAATTAAGTGATATGGTTTATATACTGGGCGAGGCGGGAAAAAATTGTCTTTCGGCAGTAAGGTTTTACGGAGCAAAGCACCCTAATAGACGTATACCATCTAGAAAATCTTTTCAGTGCTTAGAGGGACAGTTTGATAGTAGTGGTAGCGTCGACTATACGAAACGGAAAGTAGTAAACTAGAATGCTACCAATGAGCTGTCAACTAGCTGACTTATCTGACACATCCTAATCTAGGGCTAATCGCACCACGAGAAAATACAAGTATCATCCCTTTCATATTGAACTACACCGAGATTTTCTAGACCGTGATTTTGAACGACGAGTAAACCACGAATGGAGCAATAGAGGCCGATCCAAATTTTTTATCCAAAATAATGTTTTCTGATGAAGCTAATTTTCGCAGTAATGGAGCAGTTAACAGCCATAACATGCATTATTATTCATCAGTTAATCCCTTTTGGGCCCAGGAAGTTCAAAACCAAAACCATTGGTCTCTTAATGTATGTGGAATATTAAATTTTCGAATTATTGGTTCATATTTTTTCCGCGAACCGCTCAACGGGCCTAGATGTCTAAATTTTTTGCAAAACGAATTACCCCAGCCTCTTAAAGAAGTTGACAACTTTGAAAGGGAACAAATGTGGATTCAACAGAACAGAGCTCCTGCCCATTACCACCGGGAAGTTCGGGAATTTTTAAACGAACGTTACACATCAAAATGAATCGGTAGGGATGGATTCATTCAGTGGCCCCCTCGATCATATGACTTAACACTTTTAGACTTTTAGACTTCTTTTTGTGGGGCTACATTAAAGATCGTGTTTATGTGAATCCCCCTACAACACCAGTAGATATGGAAAATAGGATACGGGATGCGTGCAGGACAATAACGCCCTTTATGCTAAGGAAAGTGAGGGAAAATATAGTAAAACGACCAAACATGTGTATTCAAGTAGACGGGCATATTTTTGAACATTTATTACGTCATAATAACTAATCATTAGATAAGTTAAACTATATTAAAACTATTATTACCTATTTGTTTATATTTTCACAATAGCGTAAGTGTATTAAAAACAAGGGGAAAAATTAAAAAATTCAAAATAAATCGAAAATTATTAGAAGTAGTTATATGACATACTTAATAAAAGTTGGAGAGTTTTGTAAAATCTATCAGAAAAAATAATAATATACATGATGTGCCATTTAAAAAATTTGAGATTTTTCAATTTAAAATAGTAGAAATGTATAAATTTATTTTGAACACTCTGTAGCATCTAACTCAAATTTCTTTACATATATCTTTTTTTCATCTCTATAGAACGCCCGTACCAATTATGAGTATTCCACCCTTAGAAAAAATGGCGCTACTGGCAATTTTTTACAAAACTGAAAACTAGTATTTTTTTAAAAAAATTGAAATATTAGAAAAACTACTAGGTTTAGGTATATAACATTATTAATAAAAAAGTTATAAAAATTTATGCAGAATTTAAAAATAAATTAGAAAATAGGATGTTCCGTTTAAAAAAACATATCTTATATCGCCCACACTTTTTTGAAGTACCCTGTATACTCAAAATAAGTTTAAACTGTGCACCTTAACATTCGCTAAAACTACTGTATTTAACATTTTTCCGTCATTCCCGAAACAAATGAGATAATGAACTTTACTTTATCGTTGACTCACCCTTTACAACATTACTTTGCTTGTATGACTGCAGTGCAATGAGGCGCTAGTTTGTGCACTCGGAGGTAGACCCTTTTTGTGAAGTGGAACAAGCATGGATTCGCACCACTCTGCTGGCCAGCACCCTGTCTCCCAAATTTTTTGACATATGTTATGCAAGCGCTACACACCTGTTTCACCCAGATATCTTATTAACTCTCTAGTTATGCCATCCGGCTCCTGTAATATCATTTTTTAAGTTCATGGATAGCATATTGTAGCTATGACCTCAGAATCGATGGTTCAGACAATTCAGAATTTTACATATAACATGTATCAGCAATTCAATGAATGGTGTGATATAAATAAAGCAGGAATATTTTATTCGTATATTTTGGGAATAAGACCGAGAAAATTAAACCTTCTTCATTATGGTGAAGATAGTCCTTGCTAAAATGTACTCTTGATGTTACGTAAAATAAGAAATATTGTAAATAATGAATGAACGAATAAAATGAAAATAGTGAATTTTAGAAAGTTTACCAAGTCCCACATTTGACAAAAATTCTCAATTTAGGACGGCAGTTTTAACATGGACACAAATTAATCAATGGTTTAATTATGGAGGATTCTGGTTTAATTCTGAATGTTCCTTGTAGAAAAACTAACATATAATGCATTTTAATAGTTTCTAAATTAGATTGTGTCAAGTTTTATCAAATATATGCGGCTTTTTGCCCAAACCATATGATTAAGCGAAGTTTATTTTTAAAATGTCCAAACAAAAAGTACGCAAACCAAACTGTTTCGATTGATTTAATTGGAAGAATGCCTAGGCTAAGGACAATGTACCTGAAGATACCAAATTCTGACGCTTGCTTTCGGAGAACATCAACTACACTTTTAGCCATTGAACGGGGTGTTATATCTGAACGATATATTAAGAATTCAATTAATAATGAAATCAAAATTTGAATTAAATTCCAAACTGTAAATTCAGATGTTGCCCCATCTACTTCAAGGATAAGGGAGTGTTTAACTTCTACATTGCAAGTTAACGAGTTCAGGAATTTGATTGGTTGGAACTGGTTCCTCTAGTGGCTGCAATATTAAGACTCTTCCAGTCGCAGTTGAAGAAGACAGCTCAACCCAGTCAAGACCCTAGCCATCATGTTCACCAAATTCTCCAGCCCCCTGCCAATCAGCGTTACCCTCCCTAACATTAAATTCCAATGGACCCACAGCATCAAATACCTGGACCTTAACTACGACAAGCGGCTAGTATGGAAAGACCAGGTCACCATCTTCACCATAAAAGTCAACCAGCTCCTCGATAAGCTCTACCCTCTCCTAAACAAGTCCAGTAAATTGTCAACATGCAACAAGTTGATAATTCATAAAATGGTCATCAGAGCCAGCCTCAGCTACTCCGGTCCGGCATGGTGACAAATGTCGCGTACAAAACAAAGCCTCATCGTTCGTCCGAAACTCCCAAATTTATCACGACCTTCAAATGCATACAGTCCGGATTTCATGAGCAACGTTCAGCTCAAATTCCCACATAAAGCCACTCACCACCCCAAGCCCACTCCAGGCTAAGAAAAAGAGCGAGAAATACCCTCGACCCAAACATACGTAGACAAGCAAACAGACTTACAAACACAAATACTCGAATACAAAAACGAGAAATGGGGGGAATTCCTGACCACCCTGAACCCCGAGGATAAATCTCTCTGGAGAATGTCCCGGTTTTTCGGGGGGGAAGGGAGGGAAAACCTCCATTCCTCCACTACACGGCCGAAACGGAATGGCTGACTCCAGCGAAGAGAAAGCGGAAGCTTTTGCAGACTCGCTGGAGGAGCAATGCCAAGTACACAACGACCCAGACGATGACATAGACCGTAAAGAGCAAATCGAAAGAGACGCTAGACTTATCCTGAGACATATACCAGAAAATCCACTCCCCCCATTCCCCCCACTACTCCAGTTGAGATAAAAAACCAAATAAAAATGTCAAACAATAAAAAAGCTCCAGGCCTCGACAGAATAAAAAGCAAAACCCTAAAAGAACTCCCTGATAACATAATAGACTCACTTATAGACATCATAAACGCCAGCTTCAATCTTAATACTTTCCCAAAGCCCTGGAAAACAGCAATCGTTACCCTGATTCCCAAAAAAGACCGAAATCTCACTTTTCCCCAAAACTGGAGACCAATCAGCTTTCTATCATCCGTGGCCAAGATAGCGGAGAAAATCTTCCTATCTCGGCTACAAGACATCCTACAGGAACAAAACATCATCCCTGACGAGCAGTTCGGGTTCAGAGCTAGCCACTCTACCGAACACCAACTTGTCAGACTAGTCGACTCTCGGCAGGCCTACAGCGAAGAAGCTCTACGGGGTTGATCGCTCTAGACGTGCAGAAAGCTTTCGAGAAAGTATGGCATCTTGGGCTCATCTACAAAATGCACCACATTTTCCACATAAATCTTAATTTCATAAAATTCATCGGTTCTTATCTTAGAAACCGAAAATTTTTCGCAAAAGCCAATCAGTCCCTCTCTCAAATAAGAAATATCGAAGCAGGTGTACCTCAAGGCTCTCCCCTAGCTCCCATCTTATCTAACATATTCACAGCTGACATTCCAAAAATCCCCCACACATCCCTTTCAATATATGCAGACGACACTGCAATATATGCCACCGACAGAAACCAAAGACGATTAAAAATACATGTACAACGACAAACAGACGCAATACAAGACTAGATGACGCTTTGGAAGATCAAAGCAAATCCAGAAAAAAACCCAAGCGATACTCTTCACACACAAACGACGACGACCAAATCCAGTCACAGTACAAGATCGCCAAATAGTTTGGGGGGACACCCTAAAATATTTGGGGATCACCTTCGACAAAAAAACTGTGCTGGAAACAACATATCACAGACAAAATACACAAGACAAACAGACTCTACAACAAACTATATCCCCTACTAAACAGAAAGAGCAAATTGAACCTAAAAAAGAAAACGTTACTTTACAAACAAACAATCAGACTGACCATGTTGTATGGCAACAACGCCTGGTGCCATACAGCGATGACAAATAAAAAACGACTACAGACATGCCAAAACAAAATACTCATTCAACATAACCCGCAATAGAAACGTAAACGCCCCCGTCACAATACAACCGCCGTAAATACACACATACACACACACACATTGCGTGCCTTCAAATAAGAAAATCTTAACTGGTTTAAAAAATTTCTCTTAAAAAATCTCTTTTATTTTTTCTTCGTAAAAACTCCAAAAACAACATGACGGAGTATGAATGCCGTAGGCACTTTCTCTAATCTCAGCGCTTAGCGCAGACACAATAGCGAATAGCAGCCAAGCCTACTGTCAGAAGCGCCTATAGACCTCCACCCGACGCGAGAAACCACTACGTAAAACCAACGGACCCCCTCCACAGAACTACCTTTAAATTCATTTTAAGTTAATTTTAAATTTATAACTCATGATATATGTTATGTTCAAATATTATAGGTTTTTACCACATTTATTATGATTATTATTATAAAATTTAGGTTACTAACATGTACAGATCTTAGATAAGAGACAAATCTAGAGTATACTCATGTTTATATCTTCATTGTATAGTGGGTGTAGGGTTGCACCTGCCTAATTAGGCAATAAACGATTCTGGATTCTATTGTAGACAGTAAATAATAACAACTGGAAATAATATTTGCTTAATTTCTATAAATTTATTAGCTTATTTTTGAATTTTTAAAATAAAAAGTAGAAAGATTGAAAAAGAAACGCATTGAACATTAAGGTGTCAAAAGTTCGCGCATGGCTTCTCGGTAGCATCAAAAAATAGTGTCAGTGAAAAAAAAGTGACTTTCACTCATCGGTTTTTTTAGCATAAATATTTTAAAATTAAACTACTTCGTTAGGTCTCAAATTTTTATAAAATAATATTGAATTCCAGTTAGTTACTCAATTATTATTCTTGTTCTTATGTATTTTCCTTTTGTCTTTTAATCGTTAAACTCATTACAACAATGAAATTAAATTTTGATGTACGAGCTCTTATTTATAGAGGACTTTGTTAATAAGCGTGATAAAGTAATTAAAATATATAACTGCTAGAGGCGAGAACTTGATTTCTGCAGGATGGAGTAACATCGCACACAATTTTTCCAGAATATTCCCAAAAGTGATAATATGAGTCGACCTTGACGTAGCATCGATTTGTAACCGCTGGATTTCTCCTTATAGGTATATATTAACACTAAAGTAACACATACTAGTCCTCGCCCTCTGGAATAATAAAAAGGAAATGTCCTGGAAGAAACTGTAACGATTACGGGAACGACGAAAAGTGATTATTAATTTTACTGCTCGCTTAGAAAAGTACTGGAAACGTAACGATTATGATTTTCAACGATAATATACAGGGTTATTGATTATAAAACTAGCATTCTTCTTACTTATTTATTTAGAGAGTTAGAAAAACATGTTTCAAAGATACACAATAAATAGCGTTTCTTAAAATAAAAGTTTTATGAAACTTAAAAAGAATATACAGAATATTCTATTTACAAAATATAAATTTGGGTTATACAAAGGTGCGTTGAGAAGCTCGATACATTTAGTCCAGCGAGATTACAATTTTTAGTATTCCGTACAGAACACTTATAAGATCACTCATCAGAGCCGTGTAGTTTTGAAAGTTAAATTTTGACTTAAGGAGTTAGTTTGGGGTGGTAAAATCGGAAGTGAATTTTTTTTTTTACTGGGTCATCGGGTGGTGTGTCAAATGAAAGCCTGTAAAAACTCGAGTTCAAAAATTTATATAACATGATACTTGCACACACTTTTCTTCGTATTATTTTTAAAAAATTGTGAAAAATTACTATCCCCCCTTATCTCGAAAAATACTGATGAAAGAATTTTGAAAAAATTGTGGAATATTCTCCACAGGGTGCAGATTGGACAAAAATTATCAAAAGTTACTAATTTATCTAGTATATAAAAAAAAATTAAGTTCATCAGTTTTCAGTAAAGATCGGAAAAATATTTTGTTGAAAACTCATTTGGAGTGTGTTTTGTGAAGTCATTGATCATAACTTCGTAACGAAATTTTTTATTTTGAAAGCATTGAACGTACAGAACACTAATTGCGCAAATCCGACTTGCACTTGGCCCGTTTTTTTATTCCCTCAGACAAAAAATGTTTCTTTCGAACTGTACATAATACTCGTTTACAGTACAGATAACCTCTCCATTCGACGAAAATTTCTTCGTTAGATTAGGAAACAAAAAAAGGGACCAAATCTGGAGAATAGGGTGTCTGAAGAACTATTTCGAAGCCCAGCTCGAGCTGCCGATAAAACTATTTTTGTTTTTTTCGGTTCACTTTCAACTTTACCGACCGACTGTTTTGATTTCTGTCTTGTCTCCGGGGCGTAATGGTGGTTTCCGTTCTGTCTATGGTGACAAAACGACGCCAGAATTCTTCGGAATGCAACTTTTCCAAATACGAAATTGAAATGTCCTTCCGTTTTTAGTCTGAAGTTAACAGACGCAGCACCTATCGAGCACTCAGCTTTTTCATGTTTAGAACTTCACGCAAGATATTATGTACCCGTTCATGTCAGATGCCTATCATCTCAGCCATCTCACGAAGCTAATACAACGATCTTTGATCACGAAGTATATAGACCATTTCTTCAGATCGCGGGTTCTGAATGGGCAGCAGCTGCAGTGCTCGTACGGCCACGTTTAAATTCATTTATTCCGTAGTCGCAGAGTGACTCTTTCCAACAAACAGAGTAACTCGTCCTCTTAAAGAAAACTAAATAAATTTTAAATATTAATATATGCTTCCTCCTAACAAACACAAAGTGACTGCTTCCAACAAACAGGCTAACACTTCCTCCCAAGGATAATTAATAAACTTTAATTATTAATATATGCCTTTTCCTCCCAAATTATAAGGTAAATATGTACTAAAGAGAATAAATAAATAAACAAAATTAACAAAATCGAAAAAGTCCGAACGAAACAGAAAAACAATATACACTCAGTCCAAAAAGTCTCCATACGCCACCTGCTTTCTATACCATTTTTCTGTTATGTTTAACTAATTAATTGGAACTATTAGAAAACATGTTTAAATTAATATTTGAGACTTAACCAATGATGATTAGTATTAAAAGCAACTACGGAACATTTTATTTAGAAGTTACTTCATTGCTATAAAAATGTAAACAAAATTAATCTACTCAGTATATGTCACCACTACACCAAACACTTTATTTTTGCACTCAACGCGCGTTTCGCTAACCATGATAGTTTCATCAGGAGCGATGATTGATAGTCAATCATCGCTCCTGATGAAGTTAACATGTTAGCTTCATCAGGGGCGATGACTGATAGTCAAGCATCACTCTTGATGAAGCTAACATGGTTAATGAAACGTGCGTCGAGTGCAAAAATAAAGAGTTTGGTGTAGTGGTGATATATACTGAGTAGTGTCCTTGTGCCAAAGATTCCACATTCCCAACTTAAACAAAATTAATGTTAAAAAAGTCTCCATACACTTAACAATTACCATTAATAGTTTGACGGAGAGTAACGGAAAATAACAACTTCGTTTCAGAGGTGTCGAACTCAATTTTGCAGAGGGCCATATATTAAATTTAGAATGTGTAGGCGGGCCAGATTCAAATAAAAAAAATGTACTGAATTATTATAACATTTTATTTATTTAATTATATAGTATATAATATTCTTCTTTCTGTGTGACACATTGCGATCGCGGGCCTTATTGATACGTCCCGCGGGCCGGATGCGGCCCGCGGGCCGTATCTTTGACATCCCTGGTTTAAACCAATATTTAGTGAGACCACCGTTGGCCTTGATAATCTCCTGTAACCTTTTTGTCAGCTTTCTAGTAACTTCTGCTAGCATGTTCTCCCTTTCGTTCAATATGCTACTTTTTAATTCTTCTCTTTTTGAAACATTTTGTTTGCGAATGCGCCGTTTAAGTTCCTTCCATAAATACTCGATTGGGTTAACATCGGGTGATTGCGGAGGTATATGAAGCTGCTATCGCACATTATGGATCATCCATTCTCGCACCAAGTTTGCGGTATGTTTTGGATCGTTGTCCTGTTGGAAAATGTATCTTTTTTCGAGTACTACTTTTGGACACTTCCTCTTAACTTGTCTCTCAAAATGTTTAGATAAACATGCTGATGAAGTACCATTAATAAAATGTAAATTTTCAACCCCTCCAGCGAACATGCATCCCCAAAGCAGAACACTGCCACCCCCTTGTCTCACTGTGGAACAAATGTTTTTAATATCAAATGCGATATTCTTCTTTCTCTAAATTTTAGTTCTGACATCAGACTCAAAAAGGGTAGTTTTAGATTCATCACACTTCAAGAGGTTCAGTAACGAAATCTTTAACAAAAGCTAACTGGTTTTTGCGATTAGCTTCAGAAATTAACGGCTTCTTCCTGGCTGCACACCCCTTATAGCCTACCCTGTGTAAACAATTTCTTACTGTTTATGAACAAACATTTTTGGAAAATAGTTTCTGTACTTCTTCTTTTAATTTTGGTGCACTTTTCTTGGATCTATAATTATCTGTCTAATAATACTGGCCTCTTCACGTGGAGTCAGTTTCTAGGAACCCGTTGATTGATACTGGTTTACAAAGTCCTGAACAGTAGCATGCGACTTTTTAACAATTTTTGCTATATTTCTGTACGATTTTGCATCTTTCCACAAATCAGTTATAATCGAAACTTGAAATAGAATTTCACAATTTCTCTGGCTCATTTTTAATACTACTTTGAAAACCCATTGCAAAATTACTAGCAAAAGTGTCAGATTATAAAGTATGGCCGAAAATTATTCATTTGTTTTCAGTTTAGCGAGTAATAAATAGCTTGATAAAATGCGGCTGATTATAACGTGTTTTGTTCAATGCAGTTCTTGAGTGACTTTTTTTGACATTAATTTTGTTTACATCTTTATAACAACGATGTAACTTCTAAATAAAATGTTCCCTAGTTGTTTTTAATACTAATCCTCATTAATTAAGTTTCGAATATTAATTTAACCATGTTTTTTCATAGGTCCAATTAATTAGTTAAACATAACAGAAAAATAGTATAGAAAGCAGGTGGTGTATGGAGACTTTTTGGACTGACTGTATATCTGCTGAAAATCAAAAATTGAATAATTGATCGGAACTAAACCATGGTTTACACTGGGACACTTAAGTTGTTGAACTTAATAAAATAGACATCATTTTAAAATATGTATTAAAATTTAACACTCTATCAAGTAAGAACGTGTCCGCGATAATTCATTTTTGGTAGATGCGATCCTAGCGATTCATCAAAAAATCGGCAGACAGAACCTTTGTCCACGACGCATTTTAGTAAAAGTATTAGTCGATTCTGAACTTTCGTCGAAATCACGTAAAATCTAAAATGAGTCACTTGCTTGCGCGTCGGTGCGAGGCAGTTTATCTTTATTCCTATCCAAAGGGGCCTGAAATGACACATTCCGCGATTGCTAAATATATTAAAAAGTCGGTGTCATTTATGAAGAAGTGAATAAATCATTTTAACGAGACGAAAAATGTCTCTTTGTTTTCACGGGACACACGACAAGATACTAGAGTGGCCATCACAAACGCTATCGAAAACGTTTGGTCCCTTGTAAAGAGTAAGCTCAGAGGAAGGGCTTTGAGGACTTTGACCCAGTTGTCTTGCGAGATTCAAAAAATTTGCAGAGTATGCAGAAAATCTCGTCGACAGCACGCCTCGAAGATGCCAGGCAATTATTGATGCAGGAGGCGATTGGACAACTTACAAAGGTAATTACGCCGTTGTTCACACACCAAAGAATACATTCATGGCAAAAAATGTTCTCGAAACCGATGATATTCTTGTATAAAGAATACATAAACAACATTTCAATTAAACTAGAATCTAAATTCAGTAAATATAACAAGGTTCGGGGATGTTATTTTCACTTCGGTGTCTGTCCGTCTGTCTGTCCGTCTGTCTGTCCGTCTGTCTGTCCGTCTGTCACACCCGATTTTCTCCGAAACTATTTGTCATAGAAAGTTGAAATTTGGTAATAATATAGGAATTGATGGCCTCATCAGAGCCATGTAGTTTTGAAAGTTAAGTTTTGACTTAAGGGGTTAATTTTGGGGGGGTGAAATCGGAAGTGAAAAAAAAAAATTTTTACTAGGTAATCGAGTGTGGTGTCAAATGAAAGCTTGTGAAAAGACGAGTAAAAAATATATATATAATGTAATTCTTGCGCGCACTTTTCTTTGTATTATTTTTAAAAAATCGCGAAAAATCGCTGTCTACCCGCCTTATATCGAAAAGTACTTATCAAAAAATTTTGAAAAAATTCTGGAATATTCTCCACGGGGTGTAGATTGAACGAAAATTATCACGAGTGCATTATCTTTAATAATTTATCTGGTATATAAAAAAAAAACAAAAATTTCAAGGTCATCAGATTTTAGTAAAGATTGGAAACAAACTTTGTTGAAAACTCATTTGGGGTGTGTTTTGTGAAGTCACTGATCATTTTATACCTCCGTAACAAAATTTTTTATTTGAAAAGCAATCAACGTACGGAGCACTAATTGCGCAAGTTTAACTTGCACTTGACCGGTTATATTTAACTGTTCCTCCTCATCAGACAAAAACTTCAAAATGTAATGTTTTTTATTAATCACAAAATTTACCTCTTTTTATATGGGAAGCATCTTCCTCCTCTGATTCCATTATATGATATTCCGCAAAGGGCAACTCCATTACAAAATAAATGATGAAAATTCTATAACCTTTATACCGCCAAGTAGCTACGAATTAGAATATATAAACAAATATTTACAAAAACATTAGTCTAAAGATGGTACTAATTTTAGCATCTTTGCAAATAATACCCTACGTACCCATCTTTAATTATCAGTTTCAATATCCTTCCAGGATGGAACCGAATGTAGAACATATATCAGATTACTCTGCAGAAATTATTAAATTAAATTCAATAAGTATTGATTGCATTATAACTGAAGGATCATATCTTATGGCAAACCAGTTCATATAATACATTAATTTTTTCCCAGTATAGCAGCTAGTTTTAAAACAATAAATTCACCACAAAATCGTATATACTTCCTAGTGACTGCTAAGATAAAATAATTGTTAAAATACTGGATCAGGAGAATGAACTTTTCTAGGAGAGAAGTCATAATGAACGATGGTAATTCTATATTACAAGACAACAGTTTAGTATAAAAGGAGTTAAAAAGAAAGAGAACAAATGGATTTTATTTAGTAATAAATTCATGAACAACAAATCGACGAGTTTTGGTTTTAAACGTAAATAACAATGAACGTTAAAGAAAATGTTCTTTTGGATTAATTAATTTTAAGTTGGGAATTACTTTCTTTTGGATCCCCTTAATCCTATAAAACTAGGATTCAATGATGAAATAAGATTTGCTCTGCAACAAACCTTGTAAAAGTAAAACCTATTTGGAATTAAAAGTAACTAGAGGAAACAATACTCCATTAAAAAACACCGTATTAATCAATAATACATCAGCATTTAGAAATATCGGAAGAACTTCTATACTTAAGAACTACATATTTTATAATCAAAATGAAAGTACAAAGTTAGAAAATGGAGGATGGTATCCAAGAGCAAAATTAAGAGAACATATTATGACCGATGATAAAGGAAATATTCCTTTATATATCCCATTAAAGATATCTTCTGGATTTTTTGGGTGGGGGAACAGAGATTTTCGGCTAGTTCTTCTATAATATATATAAAATGCAACGTCTCTCTGTCTGTCTGTCCGTTAGTGCGCCTATCACTGAAGAACCACTTATCCGATTTACGTACTTTTTTTTTAAAAACATACATATATATTCTCTGGCCAGGTTATAGGCTATATTTTATTACGATAGGTAGCATAAGGAATGAGCAGTGACGTAAAATAGTAAATGATGTCGGAAATAAGTTTGCCGCTAGCGCGTGCCTTTGCAATACACAGCCTAAACCATTAAATATGGAACAATTTTATGTAGCAAAGAATATCTGTAATATATAATCTATAATATATATAAAATGCAATGTCTCTCTGCCTGTCTGTCTGTCCATTAGTACGTTTATCACGCGGGAACAACTTATCCGATTTACCTGTCTTTTTTTAAATTCATACATATATTCTTTGGCCAGGTTATATAATAATCATAATAATCTATATCTATAATATATATAAAATGCAATGTTTGTCTGTCTGTCCGTTAATGCGCTTATCCCTCGAGAACCACTTATCCGATTTACGTGATTTTTTAAATTCATACATATGTTCTCTGACCAGGTTATAGGTATATATTTTATTACATCTATAATATATATAAAATGAAACGTATCTCTGTCTGTCTGTCTGTCCGTTAGTGCGCTTATCACTGGAGAACCACTTATCCGATTTTCGTACTTTTTTTTAAAAACATACATATGTTCTCTCGGCCAGGTTATAGGCTATATTTTACTACGATAGGTAGCATAAGGAATGAGCAGTGACAATAATAGTAAATGAAGTCGGACAAAGTTTGCCGCTAGCGCGTTCTCTTGCAATACACAGTCCAAACCATTAAATATGGAACAATATTATGTAGCAGAGAATATCTATAATATATATAAAATGCAATGTCTCTCTGTCCGTCTGTCTGTCTGTCTGTCTGTCTGTCCGTCCGTCCGTCCGTTAGTGTGCTTATCACTGGAGAACCACTTATCCGATTTACGTGCTTTTTTTTTAAACATACGTATGTTTTCTGGCCAGGTTATAGGATATATAATTTATTAGGTGACGATAATAGTGAATCAAGTCGGAGAAAAGTTTGCCGCTAGCGCGTTCTCTTGCAATACACTCCCTAAAGCATTAAATATGGAACAATATCATGTAGCAAAGAATACAATATATATAAAATGCAATGTCTCTCTGTCTGTCTGTCCGTTAGTGCGCTTATCACTCGAGAACCACTTATCCGATTTACGTGTTTTTATAAATTTATACATATGTTCTATATAATTCGATATAAGCCTAGATAATGGGAGATAAGGTGAGATAATGGGAGATAAGGAGAAATAATGGAAGATAAGTCGAGATAAGCCTCGATAATGGGAGATAAGGTGAAATAATGGGAGATAAGCATAAATAATGGGAGATAAGGAGAGATAATGGGAGATAAGCAGAGATAAGCCTAGATAATGGAAATTATGTAGAGATAATGGGAAATAAAGAGAAATGTTGGGAGATAAGGAGAAATGGGAGATATTTTATTACGTTGGGTAACATAAGGAATAAGCAGTGACGATAGTAGTGAATCAAGTCCACGCGAGCGGAGCCGCGGGCTCGGCTAGTAAATTATATAAAGAAAAGTGTGCACGAGTATCACATGATATATATTTTTGAATTTATATTGTCAAGTGCTTTCATTTGATACCCCACTCGATGACCTAAGTAAGTTTTTTTTTCATATCCGGTTTCAACCCCAGAACTAACCCCTTAACTCAAAATTTAACTTTCAAAACTCTGCTCTGTTTGGGCTATCAATTTCTATATTTGTACTAAACTTCAACTTTCTATGTCAAATAGTTTTGGAGATAATCAGCTGTGACAGACGGACAGACAAACGGACACTGAAGTGATCTCATAAGTGTTCCGTTGGAAACACTAAAAAAAGTATTGAGATATCACATGAAACGAATCATTTATTAAAATCAAAATCGTTAGATAAATTATTATTTTCTTGTTTTTCCAGTTAACAAATAATATTCATTCACCGGTAAATGTGTTTATATACACGATTTATGAAATATATTGTCTGAAAAATTAAAAAGTTTACAGTTTTGTGTAGCAAAAATTAGTCTGCAAATTTTGTTTATTGTTTTCAGTCAATATGAAAATTTTTCCGGTTTCTATTAAAATAATGAACACATTTTAAGTGTAGATTTGTAGTCAAACACAAAAGGAGTTAAATCGGTGAAGGACTGTGTTGTAGAAATTATTTGGAATATTTTGTTACACGTTCTTTTCCGGGTTCTTGGCGTCGAAAATTATAAAAAATCACTTATTTATTCATTATTTTAAATTGTTTACGATTAAACATACAAGGATTTCTTGGAGTCAAGGAATCTGTAAATCTTATTATTTTGTCACTATTTTCATTTAATTGAACATGTAAGGAGTTAACGAGCTAGGAGGGGAGTTAGTTCAGGTTACTTCGAATAAATTAAATTATGAGTACAGTTTAGGCTACTTGGAGTCGACGAATTTGAAAATTAAGTTATTTTTTCAATATTTTCAACTGGTTAAACAAGTAAGGAATTAATAAGGGAGGGTAGGTAACTAGAGACGCTCTTTTCAAGAGTCTTGAATTAAATGAATTTGAAAATTGTGTTTTTTTATTATTTTCAAATAGTGAAATATGCAAGGTGTCAATTAGATAGAGAAGGATGTGAGGCGGGTTTCTTTGTATAGATTATGATTCTTTTTAAGATCTTTTTCAGTAGAGGAATCTAAAAATTTAGTTATTTTCTAATATTTTCGCTTTTAGCAAAAATGTTATGCAGAGGAAAAGTTGATATTTATAAATATCTCTTAAACTCTCTGTATTTCCAACCAATATTTCTCAATTAATAATAGTAGTTAAGTTATGTTTTAATGTTAAAAACCAAATTCAGTACTTATTTTAGATTTACGTGTTGCTGTACTGGGTAATTCGGTTTACCAATTTCAGTATAAATTGAAAAAATTGTGTGTAAATTTAAAATGTATATCAAACTAGCTACTCTTTCCCTATATTATAAGTTAATAAAATATATAATAATTTCGCGCACTGTTCTCGAAAATAGTTTTGAAAGCATATTAATAGCCTAGTGTCTTATTTTTAACTCTCGAATCTATTCCGTTGTTTAGTGATTTTTTTAAACATCCTAAATTTATTGTAATACCGCAAGCGTTAAAAAGAAACGATTGGTTTAAGAGAAAATATTTCAAACATTTATTGAAAAATCGCAGAAGTATGGACTAGATAATCGAGATCGCTCTGTTTTGTCAACCATTATAAAATTATTTAGCAAATTTCTTGTGCAAAAGCAGAAACAACATTAATTGCTGCTAAATGTTGGAGCTGTGCCAACTTTCGGACAAGGCAAATTACGCTGAAATTATGTATTCAAATCTGCTGCAAACTGTTGACAATTTGGAAGTTCAAAAACATTAGTGTAACCTAACAAGTTTCTAAGTTGTTTTCGTTTACTAGTTAAATAATTCAACAATTTCAACAATAGAAAAAGTAAACACGTACATCTATCTGGGCCAAATAATAACGATAGGAAAGAAAAACCAGCAGCTTGAACATTCCTCAAAGATCAAAAAGCCAAATTTATAATCAATGTATCTTACCAGCTACAACGTATGGAGCCGAAACATGGGTTTTAACTAAAAGAAAAATAGAAAAACTACTAGTTCACCAACGAGCAATGGAAAGGAAGATGTTGAGTGTTACTTTGAAGGACAAGAAAACTAATAAACGGATTAGACAACAAACAAAGGTGGATGATATCACTAAACGGATAACATCTGGAGCTGGGCCGACCATGTAGCGAGAGCGACGTATAAGTGGAGTGGCAAGATCACTTGGTGGAGACCATGGGGTGAAAAGCGAAGCATAGGAAGACCCCAACAGAGATGGAGCGACGATCTGAAGAGAATCGGAGGGTTTAACTGGTATCAACAAGCACAACATAGAGAAAAATGGAAAGATTTGAGAGAGGCCTATACCCGACAGTGGGTAGAGAGGGGATGAAGGAAGAAGAAGAAGTTAAATAATTAACTGTCTACGAATATACCATAATTAAGTGACAAAATAGAGATAAGTACCTACTATATAAGTGTAATATTATATAGCTCTAGTACTATTTAACCAAATACACCATAAATTCACTTTAAACGGTCGATTAACGGCTAGTCATGCAAATATCTGCAAATAACCGGAAGTCGTTCAACTTAATAAAGACCTGGAAGAAACTATTTCTTGGGGTGACAGTACCCAAGTAGAATTGAAAGCAACAAAAACCAAAGCGGCAGTTTTTCTAAAGTGTACAAGAAGCAAAATGAAGATGGCATACAGTACAAAGCTGGAATGGTAGAGTAGCCGAAATTTCACTTTTTATTTACTTTTACTTTAAACGCGTTTTTCTCGAAACTATGTTTTCAGACACTGTTTACAATTTTTAATATCTCCTAAAATTTCTTTTAAGTCAAAATTTGGAGAAACTTCTTGATTTTTCTAATAGACAACATCTGTTTTTTTAAATGGAACAACCTATTTTCTAATTTATTTTTAAATTCTGCGTAAAATTTTTTTTATTAAAATGTTATATACCTAAACCTAGTAGTTTTTCTAATATTTCAATTTTTTAAAAAATACAGTTTTGTAAAAATTGCCAGCAGCGTCATTGTTTCTGAAGGTGGAATACTCATAATTGTTACGAGCGTTCCATAGAGGTAAAAAAAAAGATATATATATATATATATATATATATATATATATATATATATATATATATATTAATAAATTTGAGTTAGATGCTACACGGTGTTCAAATTGAATTTATGCATTTCGATCATTTTAAAGTGCAAAATCTCAAATTTTTTAAATGGCACACCTTGTATTTTATTATTTTTTCTGATAGATTTTACAAAACGCTCCAACTTACGCTATCGTGAAAACATAAACAAATAGTTACTACACATGTTTAATCGTTTTACTATATTTTCCTTCACTTTCCCTAGCATAAAGGGTGTTATTATCCTGCACGCATCCCATATCCTATTTTCCATATCTCCTGGTGTTGTAGAGGGATTCACATAAACACAATCTTCACCGTAGCACCACAAAAAGAAGTCTAAATGTGTTAAGTCACATGATCGAGGGGGCCACTGAATGAATCCATCCCTACCGCCCCATTTTTGTGGCTAAGGATCGTTTAAAAATTCTCGAACTTCCCGGTGGTAATGAGCAGGAGCTCCATCCTGTTGAATCCACATTTGTTCCCTTTCAAAGTTATCAACTTCTTCAAGAAGCTGGGGTAATTCGTTTTGCAAAAAACTTAGATATCTAGGCCCGTTGGACCCAAAATAGATTAACTGTTGAATAATAATGCATGTTATGGCTGTTAACTGTTCCATTACTGCGAGAAGTAGCTTCATCAGAAAACCTTTTTTTTGGATAAAAAATTTGGATCGGCCTTTATTGCTCTATTCATGGTGGTACAAAAGTTTACTCGCCGTTCAAAATCACGGTCTTGAAGTTCTTGATGGAGTTCCATATGAAAGAGATGATACTTGTATTGTGTCAGATAAGTCAGCTAATTGACCGCTGTTGACCTGGGGATTATCTTCAACAAGAAGTAAAATCTCCATTTCTTTTTCCTCATTGGTAGCATTCTGGTTTACTCCTTTCCGTTTTGTATACTCAACGCTACCACTACCATCAAACCGTTCCTTTAAGCACTGAAAAGATTTTCTAGATGGTATACGTCTATTAGGGTACTTCGCTCCGTAAAGCCTTACTGCCTAAAGACAATTTTTTTCCCGCTTCGCCCAGTATATAAACCATACCAGTTAATTCATTTTTAGGAAAATCCATAACTATCACCCTCATACGTCACTTTCTACAACAAATTAAACTATTTTTACTTGGTTAATAGACATGTCAAAATTTGACAACGCCTACACTATGATGTTATAGCGTAAGTGTATTAAAAACAAGGATAAAAACTGAAAAAAATTCAAAATAAATCGAAAATTATTAGAAATAGGTATATGACATACTTGATAAAAGTTTTTTTATAAAATCTATCAGAAAAATAATAATATACAGGGTATACCATTTAAAAAATTTGATATTTTTCAATTTAAAATAGTCGAAATGTATAAATTTATTTTGAACACCTTGTAGCATCTAGCTTTACATATACCTTTTTTTCCATCTCTATATACTGGCAATTTTTTAAAAAACTGAAAGCTAGTATTTTAAAAAAAAAATGAAGTATTAGAAAAACTACTAGGTTTAGGAATATAACATTATTGATAAAAAAAAAAGGTAAAATATTTTACTCAGAATTTAAAAATAAATTAGAAAAAATTTAAAAAAACATATGTTATATCGGCCACACTTTTTTGAAGTACCGTGTATACTCAAAAATAATTTTAAACTGTGCACCTTAACATTCCCTAAAACTATTATATTTAACATTTTTTCATCATTACCGAAACAAATGAAATAATGAACTCTATCGTTGACTCACTCTGTACAAAGCTTAAATTCGACCACTGGTGCAATATTGCTCCTATGTTTACTCCTCTGCTTCCAACGATACCCAGCAGTTGATGAATTATATTCAGAAGAAAGCTGTTCGCCTAATTGGATGCCCAGGACTTACCACCAATCTTGATTCCTTGGAACATCAAAGAACGGTTGGCTACCTGAATTTATTCTACAAATGTTTTAATGAGAAGTGTTTGATGATCCCAGTGCGGTGCATGCCAAGATTACACGTCGCTCTAATACTTCACATCCGTATGAAGTTCCGCTTGTCACTCCTTGTATAACCATTTTCAAGCACTCTGTTACATGGAGGAGCCTATCCTTTTGGAATAATTTTTCCACGACAGTGTTTTCCATCGAGTACAATTTAAAGAGATTCAAAACCAATGTAAACAGCTTATTCCGCACAGGCGTCGCTCCTCTAGCACTTTAGGGATTTCCTCGCAGCACGTGTGCTATGCCCATAAAAGAAGGGTAGGTAAATATTAAGTATCAAATTACACGAATGTGCTGAATATACCAGGTGTACAAGTATGAAATGAGGATTTCAGACAACAGATGGTGCACCAATGCAGTTTGTGCTATAAAGATTTGACACTCCGCCATTTTGTTGTGTCATCAACAAGTGTCAGACGCGCACGAGTGATAAATTGGAAAAGGGTGTGCATAATGTTGTGTTCAATATGTCGAAATTTATACCGAACAAAGAGCATTCGCGGACAGCATTAATTTTTTTATTTTATTTGAAGAAAACTGCTGTTGAATCGTACCGATTGCTTCGAGAAGCTTATGGCGAACATGCTCCATCGCAAGATACGTGTAACCGATGGTTTCGGCGTTTCAAAAGTGGTGACTTCGATGTTGCAGACAAGGAACGTGGAAAACCGCCAAAAAAATACGAAGGAATTGCAAGCATTGTTGGACGAAGATGATTCGCAAATGCAAAAACAACTTGCCGAGCAATTGGGCGTTAGTCAACAAGCTGTTTCCAATCGGCTACGAGAGATGGGAAAGATTCAGAAGACCGGTAGATGGGTACCACATGAGTTGAACGACAGGCAAATGGAAAAGCACAAAAACACGTGTGACATTTTGCCCTTTCGGTACAAAAGGAAGTCGTTTTTGCATCGTATAGTTACAGGGGATGAAAAGTGGATTTATTTTGAGAATCCCAAGCGCAAAAATCATGGGTAGAATCAGGCACACCATCCACATCGACCGCAAAACCGAATCGCTTTGGCAGAAAGACGATGCTCTGTCTTTGGTGGGACCGGAAGGGCGTGGTCTATTATGAGTTGTTAAAACCTGGGGAAACGGTTAATACTAAACATTACCGACAACAATTGACCAATTTGAACCGTTCGCTGCTTGAAAAAAGGCAAGAATACCGAAAGAGGCAACACAAAGTCATTTTTCTTCATGACGATGTTCCATCACATTCGGCAAAACCAGTTCGCGACACGTTGGAAGCACTCAGCTGGGAAGTTCTACCCCATGCGGCTTACTCACCAGACTTGGCTCCTTCCGATTACCACTTGTTTGGTTCATACGATGATGTGAAAAAATGGCTCGATGAATGCTTCGCAGCAAAAGGGGAAGATTTTTACTGGAGTGTTTATTCACAAATTGCCCGAAAGATGGGAAAAATGTATAACAAGCGACGGAGCATACTTTGAATAAAGCACTTTTTATCATTCTTTCTAATTTAACATGCTTTTTTTTAGACAAAAAATTCGCATTTCATACTTGTGCACCTGGTATTTCAAAAACAAAGTTTTCAAATCAAAATTGTATGCTTCGTAAACATTAGGGTTATAAGAAATAAAAATAAAAGAATCACTGACCTTAACAATATTTTATGGATGACTTCAGTAAAATAATACTGTTCTCCAAATATTTACATATATGTATATAAAACTAATCAAAAATCGTGCTGGTAGGAACGTAGGGCAAGGACTAATAAAAATCACCCAATAAAAAAACTTATTCCCAAACGGGTAATAAAACTGGAGTAAAAAATTGATAGGAAAATTGTAATAAAAATTTCATTAAAAGATCCTTTCCTTAAATAAAACTTAACAAAAACCAAGGCGGCAGTTTTTTTTTTTTTATTATTCACCGCCCCGCCGGGATTTTACCCTTTTCTATATCCTAAGGATATCCGCGAGGATGTAATACCCATCAACGTTGTCCAAGTGCCGAGACATATATTCTTGTACTTCACGGCACCTTTTAGACAATCCGGTAGGGCTGTCATTGACGTTATTGCATTTCTGCAAACAACTACTACCTATGTAACATACGTATCCCGACCTGCCGGGATTGGAACCCGAGATTTTCTGCACCGCAAATAAATTACCACGCCACGCAGTCACGGGCAGCCACACATCTAAAAAAGTTGACGTACTTATGTCCAGACACTCCCTTCCTCAAGCATTGTTAATTTGCTGGGCGTTAATGTGGGACTAAATACGTCTTGACATGAACATGTTGTAAGCCTAGCAAGGAGATCTTCTCAAAAGCTGGGAATATTATTTCGAATTAGAAAGTCTTCCACTTTACAACAACTGTTTATTCTGTACAAAGCTTAAATTCGACCAATACTGGAATATTGCTCCCATGTTTGGGGCTCTGCTCCCAAACATACACATTCAGAAGAAAGTTGTTCGCCTGATTGGAGGCGCAGAACTCACCAGCAACCTTGATTGCTTGGAACATCGAAGAACGGTTGGCCGGTTGACGACTTGAATCTATACCACAAGTATTTTCATGGATATAGCCCTCTTAATTCCTCTCAGAGCACTGCATGCTAAGAATACGCGTTGCGCTAATACTTTACATCTGTATGAGGTTCAGCTTGTCACTCCTCGTACAAAAAGCACTCTTTTATATGGAGAACGCCATCCATTTGGAATAATTTGCCAGGACGATGTTTTCCAACGAGTACAAGTTACAGCGATTCAAGACCAACCGTGAATAGCTTTTTGCGCCCACGAATCGCTTCTGTAACACTTTAAGAATTTCCTTACTATGCGCATAAAAAAATAGAAGGTAAAGAAATGTTCATAAAGCAAGGGTAGGTAAATATTTAGTACCAAAATACACGTGTGCTGAATATACACTGGTGAACAAAAAAATCGATATTTCTTCATTTAACACCAATCCTTAAATTTAATTTTCAAACAGTACAGTGGTATTATTTTTGGTATCATTAGAATGCTGATTTTCTACTCTTTCCAATAATACCAAAAACATTTGAATTTCCAAAAAGTTTTACTAATTAAAAACGGTTTTATTCAATAGAACCGTTTTTACTCTCCCAGCAGCGTACTGGTTCCGAGCTATTCATCCCTATAAAAACACATGCATCTGCATTTTCCTATCATTCCTTTATCGGAACTTGAACCGTCAACATCTCTGCTATACCTGCTTACTAATTATGTCATCAAAAAACGAATACAACTCCGAAAGAAACGTCACAAGTCATTGCCCAATTCCAAGAAAGACATGTCCAACGTATAGTCGCTGTGCAAGTACACCTGAGCTGGCTCCAGAGTTTACAGACATTACCAAGAGACTGGCGCCTTTACATGGAAACCAGGACCAGGAAGAAGAAGGTGTATCTCGGAGCGAGAGGACCCCTTCATTGTCAACACTAAGAAATAGTCACTTGACCGGAGTTGAGGTCCAGCAGGAGCTCCCATAAGTTCGTGGTCGGACTGTCAGTCATTGGACAGTCAGAAGAGGACTTAAAGAAGCTAACCAACTCCGAAGAGACCAGCTAACGGACCCAGATCGACAAGCAGGACTCAGATTTGCCCGAAAAAATATCGGCCGGAGCTTAGAGCAATGACGCTCCGTTGTATATTCCGATAAGTCCCAAATATACCTGCATGGCAATGACGAAAGAAGACAAGTCTATAGTAGGCCTGGAGAGTGCTAAGCACAGTGCTGCTTTACTGAAACGGTCGCCTACGGAGGAGGTTCTGTCATGGTGTGGTGAGGCATCTTACTGGATGCGAAAACCGATTTGGTTTTTATGACTGATGAGACTCGTAACGGTGAATTAATTGCTCACTGGTACATCGAGAAGATCCTGCAGGAACACGTCATTCCTTACGCTGGGTCTCTTGCCCATAACTTGGTGCTAATCCACGACAATGCGAAGCCACATGCTGCTGCATCGCTGCGGTAATACCTGGCGGAAGTCAGAATACCCATATTAGACTGGCCTGTGCGGAGTCCTGACCACAATCCAATCGAGCACATATGGAATGAGCTCAAAAGAAGGGTTCGAGCCAGAAATCCAGCCCCTGCATCGCTGAGGGACTTACAGGTTGCGATGGCGGAAGAGTGTGGAAGAATCACACAGACAGTGGTGAAAAAGCTTAGCCGCTGCATGCAAAACCGACTGGAACCAGTAATAAGGACTAGGGGGGGGGGGGGTAATATAAAATATTGATTTTTGTTTTTTGTCAATAAATTTAATTGTTAAACTTAAAATTTGTTTATTTTTCCTTTCTCTTACCCTTATTTTCAATCCTTGTTCTCCTGGTTTCCCCTTTCGATTATTTTCTTCTTCTTCTGACTTATAGCTAAGCACTATTGCCTGTTTTCTTTATTCATTGCTTTATAGATCGTCGCTCCATATCTTTCTTGGATGTTCCATTGATCTTCTTCCATTCGGTGACTTGTCTCTTGGTACCCGCACTATCTTGTTGTCTGCCATTCTTCCTATGTGTTGATCCCGTTCGATTTTTCTTCCTCTTATACACTGGTTGATATTTTTTATATCACATATGCGTCTTATGTCCACTCCTTTCTCTATCCCCTAATGGCTTGTTTGTACATTTCCTATGTATTCTCATTTCAGTTGATTTCAGCATTCTCTGTGTTACACTTGTATCGGGTCTTGTTTCAGATGTGTCATTACTGGTCGTATTACTGTCTTGTATATTCTTGTTTTGCTCTCCACGGAGAAGAATTTATTTCTAAATATGGTATCATTGAGGCATCTCGCTATCCTATTAGCCTTGTTAACTTAATGTTTTACTTCTTCCTAGATTTTTCCGATACTACATACTTTAATGCCCAGGTAATCGACCTCCATCACCTATTCCATTGATGTATCTTCCACCAGCCACTTGCACCTAATCGGCTATTTTGTTATTACTGTTCTCTTGGTTTTTTCAGTTGAGATTGACATATTATATTGTATGTAAAATTTGTATAGCAGCCTTTGCAGATCGTGCTCGGCCTTAGCCACTATTATCGCATCATCTGCATAACATATAATTTTAAGTTCTGTTACTCATTCTATATCCCTTCTTTCTTTTGACATTCTTTATAATCTCATCCGACAATATTAAACAGAAGAAGACTTAAAGAGTCTCCCTGCCTGATTTCCAGCTTCATGGTTGATTAGTTCTGTCATTCCTTCTACTAATCTTGCGACTGCTTTGTTGTCTTTATATATATTCTCGATAGTTATAATGGGATAGTCTAATGGGATGTTATATAATAGATGAATAACGTCTTCTACTTGCACATTGTTCAAAGCTTTTTTTAAGTCTATCAGACACAAGTGTGCTGGAATGTTGTATGAATGGATTTTTCTTTTACCTGTACCACAATGAATACGGCATCGGTGCATGAGCGCCCACTTCTGAATACTTGCTGCTCTTCTTCCAGTTGTGATCTCGCGTTTATTTTTGTTGTAATAAGTTATTAATTTCAGTTCAATCAGTAAAAAGCATGAAGTAATGCTATGGAATTTCGTATCACTAAAGAGAGAATAGATACTAAAATCTGTAAAAATATATGAATACTAAATTCTGGGATCCGTGTTAAATGAAGCTAAATAGATTTTTTTGCTCACCAGTGTATTTCAAAAACAAAGATTTTAAATTAAAGTTGTATGCTTCGTAAACATTATAATAAATAAAAATAAAAGAATCACTAACCTTATTATTTTTTATGGATGACTCCAGTAAAATAATACTGTTCTTCCAAATATTTGCAAATATATAAAATTAATCAAAAATCGTGGTGGTAGGAACGCATATAACAGACTAATAAAAAGAACTTGATAAAAAACTTATTCCCAAATGGGCAATAAAACTGAAGCAAATAACTGACTTGAAATTTTAATAAAACTTTCGTTAAAAGACTCCTTGCTTAAATAAAACTTGCAGTAAAAAACGTTCGGTAGTCTTGACAGTAGACGACTTCACAATACGGACTCAAGAACAAATCGTTAACACTGTGTCGTCTCGCTTTCTGCAAAGAAAAAAACGAGAACAATTGTCTTGACAGAGATTTAAGGACAAATTGAAAAAAAAAAACGGAGCAATAAAAAAGAGAACCTGAAATTTAACTAAAGAGTTTTCAATCGAAACTGCAAAACAGACAAATAAAAGGTACGACCACAAGCTGTTGTAGCACCGATGGTTCATGGAATACTAACTCGTTCTGCATGATAAGCTGAATGTTAGAAGCACAAAGACTCTGAAAAATATTATTAAAGTTAAATAGAAATAAAAAGGCATTGAAATAGAAATGGACCTACCAGCCATACTGTTGTAAACCTATAAACTACCAAAACATATTACTTAAGTAAATGTAGAAAAGTAGAAAGCCAAGAGAAATTCTGAAAAGAATATGATGTATATTGTAAAAAAATACCACGATGGAAATCTCAACAACCCAAAAGCTTTTACATTCCCCTAACACATGAACTAATCGAGCTGTACTTCGTAGAGGTTAACAACTGTTAATTCAGAGTAATATGTGAAAATCCTATTTTTTTCCACTCACCAAGACGTCTGGCCCACGTGGTGTTTTATGGCCAAAACCTCTCAGAAATCTATGGAACGAAAACTTTATACAAAGCCTCCAGTTCCCAGCAGTTTGAGTAACCCCGACCAAGGTAGCGGTCAAAACAGGGCTCGAATCTCTGGGTTGGACCAGGCTGCCGACTATACTCGTATATAGCGACCTATAATGCGAGAACAATTGGAAGTGAGGAAAGATTGGAAGAACTGGACCATGAACTTAAAAATATTAAATGGGAGATATTAGGAATTTCAGAAACAAGAAGAAGAGGAGAATACTGCCTGAAGTTACCTATTGCCTACTTGCTCTTCAACAAAGTCTACGAAGACAACAGTAATGGAGGAACTGGATTATTGATACACAGAAGGCTAATACCATATACTGAGAAATTCCAAGCAATATCTAATACAGTTATATACATAACAATAAGATTGAACAACACCTTAACACTACAGTAATACAGGTCTATGCTCCTACGACAAGCCATAAAGATCAAGAAACAGAAGAATTTTATGAGGAAATATCTCAGGCGCTTCACGAAGACAGAACAAAGTATACATTGGTAATAGGAGACTTTAACGTCAAGATAGGAAAGAAAGCAGAAAATACAGAGAGGTATATAGGAAATTTTGGCTTTGAGAGAGGAACAACAGAGGACATATGTTGATGACATTTCTGGAAAGGGAGAAACTCTATAATATGAACACTTTCTTTCAGAAAAAGGAGAAGAGGAAATGGACATGGATTAGTCCTGATGGTGAGACAAGAAATGAAATTGATTATGCACTAACAACACATAAGAACATAGTAACAGACGTGAAGGTCCTAAATAGATTTACAACGGTTAGTGATCATAGGCTGGTCAGAGCAAAGGTTTTGTTTAACAAAAGACTCGAACTAAAACGTTTACACAACAAGAAAATAAATAAAACAGACAGACAAACACTAAAAGAAAACGTAAAACAATACCAAAAACAGATTACAGCCAACCTTAATAACAACACTTTAACTAGAGGAGCAAGTATAGACGAAAGAAACAGAAAAATAATTGAAACACTCAAGACCATCGCAGAAAAAATAGCTCCCCAATATACTAGGCGAAAGAATAACAAGCTTAGTGAAAAAACAAAAAGAATGTTGGAAAAACGATGACAGCTTATACACGAAGGAAAGAGATTAACTGTCGAATATGCAGAATTGAATAAGAGAGTACGAAAAAGCGACTAAAGAAAACATAAACAAATACAAAGAAAACATGGTTAAAGATCTTATAGAGAAAAACAAAGGATTAAAAGTTTTTAGAAGAGCAAACGCCTGTAAAAGTGAGATAATTAAATTGAAGGACCAAGAACGAAACATAATCAATGACAAAAAAATATCCAAAACAGAATTACAACTTTCTATCAAAACCTCTACAGTTCAAAAGTCCAAAATGTCGTAGTTGAAAAGGACGATTCATCAAAAGACAAAAGAGTAATTAATGTCAACTCAGAAGAAATTCCTGACATAGAAATAGATGAAGTGGAAGAGCGGCTGGAGAGGATGATATTATACCTGAAATGCTAAAATGCGGAGGTGAAGCCCTAATGAATGAATTAAGAGATCTTATTAATGAATGCCTCAAATGTGGAAATATACCAGAAGACTGGGAAAACGCCATAGTCATCCTAATGTTTAGTTTACTTTCCCAAGTTTACAAGCTGTTCTCACGAATCATAACAAACAGCTTGAAACACAAAATGGAATTATACCAACCGATAGAACAGGCTGGATTCAGATCAGGCTTCGGTACGATTGAGCACTTGCACACATTGAGAATACTAATCGAGAAGGCCACCGAATATAATATACCAGTATGGCTCACATTTGTAGATTTTTGCAAGGCTTTCGACACAGTGGAAAAATGGGCGCTTATAAGAGTTCTTAGAAATGTTCGTATAGACCACAGATACAGCGAACTGATAGCCAGAATATATAAACGAGCAACACTCAAAGTTATGGTAAACCAAGAACTGACAAACAAAATCCCAGTGAACAGATGAGTGAGGCAGGGCGATGTAATATCGCCTAAGTTGTTTACAATGTTCTTAGAAGATGTATTCAAAGAACTGAGTTGGGACGAAAATGGCCTCCTGATAGCTGGCGATCGGCTAAACAATCTGAGATTCGCAGATGACATTGTAATTATAGCAAACAATAAGAATGAAATGATCCAGATGATCACAGATCTCCACCACCAAGCAAGAAAAGTGGGACTAAATTTCTCCAAGACAAAGTACATGAGTAACGAAAAGACCAATGATGAAAATATAGTGATTGAACACTCAACAATAGAAAAAGTAAATCTATCTGGACCAAATAATAACGATAGGAAAGGAAAACCAGCAGCTTGAAATAGAAAGAAGGATACGTATGGGATGGGCAGCATATGGAAAATTGAAATATGTACTGAATATGAACATTCCTCAAAGATCAAAAACCCAAATTTATAATCAATGTATCTTACCAGCTACAACGTATAGAGCCGAGACATGGGTTTTAACTAAAAGAACAATAGAAAAACTACAAGTTCACCAACGAGCAATGGAAAGGAAGATGTTAAGTGTTACTTTGAAGGACAAGCAAACTAATAAATGGATTAGACAACAAACAAAGGTGAATGATATAACCAAACGGATAACATCTCTGAAATGGGGCTGGGCCGGCCATGTAGCGAGAGCGACGTATAAGTAGAGTGGCAAGATCACTAGGTGGGGACCATGGGGTGAAAAGCGAAGCATAGGAAGACTCCAACAGAGATGGAGCGACGATCTGAAAAGAATCGGAGGGCTTAACTGGTATCAGCAAGCACAACATAGAGAAAAATGGAAAGATTTGAGAGAGGCCTATACCCGACTGTGGGTAGAGAACGGCTGAAGGAAGAGGAAAGGAAGATGTGAAAATGAATAGATCTCTTTACATCTGCTTCAAAAAATTTTGATGATTATGGCCAAAGAATCTGGTTCTAGCAGCATAGGGTGACATCAAATACCCCAAACACACCTTGGCCCACCATTCAAGATGTGCTCCCAAATAAACCGATTTCATAGAGACATAAGTCTGCTTTCACGTAGCTTGAATTTCACGTCCACGGATTTTTCTCGTAGGGGCAAGTCAAAACTGAAGTTTGCAGCAAGGATCCTCACTCTTCAAAATAATTAAAAAATATATGTCTGGCCACCACCCGGTGACAAGAGTGCTGATCTTAACTAAAATTTGATACACAAAAAAAGTTTTTTTTTCCATTTATGAAATGGTTTTTTTCTTAGAGATATAAAAAATGTTGCACTGACTTAGCCGTTACTTGATGGAGATCCATAATAACTAGGAATAAAAATTTCAACAAATATTTAAGATCACCACTTATGTTTATTATTGCTGACAATTGTTTCGACACACTGTGTCTTCTTCTGGAGCACGATGTAAATTAACTAACGTATGTTTCAGAATACATAGTTTACCTAACTACAAATACTAAATTCATTAACAATATTTACCTTAATACCTAGAACAAGTTCAATAAAGGAGACCCTCCCCCATCTAATTGATCGTTGAGTAATAGACCTGAGGATTTTTTCTGATTAATTTCTACCTGTTCTAAACAACTCAGTAATTTTCCTTTCTTTCCGTTATACAAAATTTTGAAATCTTCATTGAATGTATGATTTTCCTCTGTTAAATGTTTAGCGTAATGAGATTTGTTATTTTTTCATTCTAAAGCTTTGTTTATGTTCGTTTATTATTTTGTAAAAAGGTCTGCCTGTTTGTCCTATATACGTTTTATTGCAAGTGCCACAGCATAATTCATAAACCCCCGATTTATTTTCTTTTTTTGTTTTACTTTTATTATTTTTAATATGTCGAGATAAAGTGTTATTTGTACGGAAAGCGATATTTACATGATTTCTATGGAAAAAATTTTGAATTTTATTAGTTAATTTTCCGATATAAGTGAGTGTATGAAATTTTTCTTTGTTTAGTTGTTTGTACGGGTACACCAGTCCTATTACTTTTTTAAATTGTTTTTTCATTAAAATATTATCTATGAAATCGCTCCTGTATCCATTGTTTATACTAATTTGTTTTATAATATTTAGTTCTTTCTGAAAATTTTCTTCTGTTAATGGTGTATTTATTAGTCTATGGATGAAACTATTATAAGCCGAGATTTTATGTGTGAACGGGTGGTTAGAATTAGCGTGTATAGTTATATCTGAGTATGTTGGTTTATGGAAGATTTCAAAATCGTGTTTATTCATTTTGTTTGATATTTTTAAATCTAGGAAATTAATCGATTTATTTGTTTCTATTTCTGTTGTAAAAGTAATATTATTATGAAGTTGGTTAATAAAATCTAGAAAAAGTTTTAATTGTCGATCTGTGCCTGTAAAGCAAGTCAATATATCTTCTACATACCGGTACCAATAAAAGAAATTTTTAAAAAGATGAGAATTACTGATTTGTTCTTCTAAATGGTCCATGAAAATTTCAAATAAAATTGTACTAAGAGGGTTTCCCATTATTAAACCTTTCTTACTTATATAAATGTTATCGTTAAATTCGAAATAATTCTGGTCTAAACACAACGTTAGGATATCTAATATTTCTTGTTTAATTATTGGGTTAACATTATTTTTTATTGAGTAAAAAGTTTATAAGGAAATAAATCGGGGGTTTACGAATTATGCTGTGGCACTTGCAATAAAACGTATATAGGACAAACAGGCAGACCTTTTTATAAAACAATACATTAACAGAGGAAAATCATACATTCAATATAGATTTCAAAATTTTGTATAACGGAAAGAAAGGAAAATTACTGAATTGTTTAGAACAGGTAGAAATTAATCAGATAAAATCCTCAGGTCTATTACTCATTGAACTTGTTCTAGGTATTAAGGTAAATATTGGTAATGAATTTAGTACTTGTAATTAGGTAAACTATGTATTCTGAAACATACTTTGTTAGTTAATTTACATCGTGCTCCAGAAGAAGACACAGTGTGTCGAAACAATTGTCAGCAATAATAAACATAAGTGGTGATCTTAAACATTTGTTTAAATTTTTATTCCTACTTATAAAAAATGTGAGAGTCCTTTTATTAGTGTTTATAAACTCAAAAAAATATTTCGTTCAAGTATCGAAAGCGAAAGTATTATAATAGGCGTCGCAAGTTTTTATACCTCCTCTTAAAACGACGTCCTGAAACTTGCATACTCGTCTCGCAAAATACCACTTTCCAAGTTTAAAGCGTGAACACCAATTACAGTAAAAGCCAAATAACATTCAAATTATCCTTGTTTCTAGTAATTAAGCACGTTCAAGTACATTAAACAAATTATCTAGAAGATTTTTTCTGTTTTTATCTCTAACTTCGCCTCCCATAAAAAAAACCCTCTTCCTGTGATCTAGTTCGCTAGTCGTTTGTGTGTTTTTTGTTAATTAGTATTTTAGTGTCAAAGATCTTTAATTCATAAATTAAAATATTATCCATATGCACAATCCACAACAAAAGGGCAAGGCTAGTCAGCGTCTGCGGAACGACAGTGAAATTAACATTTAAAAGCATGCTACTCGGATATCAGTGAAGGACAAGTCGCAGGCGATTGCTATGTTGTTCACCATTCGAATATTGTTGATGTTCTGCTATCAATGAAAAAAGACAACAATCATTTCTTTGATCGTGACAACCAGAAATTCATTCCGCCGAGCTTTTTCAAACAGTACACTCGACCTGGTAAAATATGGCTTATATCTGATAATTTAATGCAGTAAAAAAGCATTTGAAATTGGACAGTCTAGATACAGTAATATTATAATTTTATCCTCTCTGGGGTATAACCAGGGATGTTCTCCTGAGTTTTAGACCTCGAAATATTTGTTCTCTTTTGTTTATAAACAATTTTAGTTTTCAAAACGCTGTCTTGACCTTAAAATGCGAATAACTCCGGTTATATAAGTCGGATCGAGACAAAGAACCAAACTCTTCGTAGTGTAATTTCCAATAAAGCCTCGTTGGTTCTAACTGCGTACATAACCTGCAAGATTTAAAAAACAATCAAAACTGTTTTTTGTTTCATTTTATTGTACAGATCGATTAAGTGAACCGATCGGCTTGAAACGTTCAGAAGATATGCCTTTTGTTGTGGTAAAAATACCCTGAAATTTGGTACAAAAATATTAAAAACTAAATGTGTTATTTAAAATTGTCTGCCATTTTATGCCATTTGGTCCAAAATGGATTTTTTTAAATTTAAGTCACGACGTTAGCTTTCCGATGTTCTTCAAAAAAAAATTTTTTGAAGTCATTTTAACCGTTTTTTTTATTAATCAAAAAACAAATGGCTTTTTTCGGTCATTTTGAAAAAAAAAGTGGCGTCGAGATCTAAATTTTGAAAATAAAATGTCCATTTAGGACCAAATGGCATAAATGGCGGACAATTCAAATTTTAAATAACAAATTTAATAGGGTTCAATATTTTTGTACCAAAATTTCAGTGTATTTTTGCTACAACAAAAGGCATATTTTCTGAAAGTTTCAAGCCGAGTGGTTCACTTGATCGTCCTGTACAAGAAAATGAAAAAAAAAAAACAGTTTTTTTTTTGCTTGTTTTTCAATTTTATAGGTTATGTACGCACTTGAACGACTTAAAACTAATGGGAGTTTATTGGAAATTTAATTACAAAGAGTTTGTTCTTTTTATCTTGATCCGATTTGCACAACCAGAGTTATTCGCATTTTAAGCCCAAACAACGCGTTTTGAAAATTTAAATTGTTTATAAACAAAAGAGCACAAGTTTTTTTAAGGTCCAAAACAGAGAAGATAAAATCATAATATTGCTGTATCTAAACTATGCCTGTCTCTTCATTATTTTGACCTTTTTTTACTGCACTAATTTAAAAGTACAACAATTTAAGTGAGATTTTTCGAATTGATAAAGTCGTACAACTCTGTAAGGCAGACAAGAATCCATATCGTCCGAAATATGCCATAGCCTTGATTTTTTATAACCTTATTACGTTTATGTGAAAGATATAAAAATGAAATATTTGCCGACACATAAATATAAATTTACATTAGAAAATCCTGTCCAAGGACTTTTATAATGGTTCAATCACCTAGAAATTTCCCTCGACCTGGACAAGTAATTTACAAGTCATTAAAGTTAGGATGTGTATATATAGTCTCGGATTACTCATAAAATAGGACGTCTGGAAATGAGTAAACAACACCTTAATAGACCTTTGTCTGGAAAGTATTTATTGTCGTACACGTTCTATTTGCCATTATCAATTTATCATTCTTTCTCGTTCTCTCTTTCTCTCTTGCTTGTAATATTACTAATAACCTGAACTAACCCTAACTAATAATGCATTCATTAGTCTAAATTAAGTTTTTGTATTTAATACACTAACATTTACTACGAGTATTGATTACAAGTTAACCTAGATCACTTTCTATTGTCAAAAACAAATGTGGTTACTATGGAGTTGAGTGGTCCAAATTAAATTTTGCGATTAATAATAAATTATTGAAGAAAATATGATCGTATAATTTAATAAAATCGATTATCATTCAAAAAGTGATCCTTTTTGAAAGGACTATCAGCTAAAAAAATGTATGACCAGATGTTTAATACTTTTAAAGTGTTGCGGATTTGAAGGGAACAAAAACTGACATCCGTGATGAAGACTCATTACTATGTCTACTCGATAGAATCTTGAGATTGAGCATGAGATGATTTTAGAAAACCAACGTATTAGGCTGAAAAGTATAGCAGAGACTCTGAACACGAACGGGTTTTTGATATTGTCTATTCTGATTTGGATATGAGAAAATTATCAGCTTATATCTGAACGGCGACCAAAAAGTGAGAGATGCTGAATTGATTTGTAGACGTTCTGAAGAGGATTCATCTTACTTTTTGGATCGAATGAATATAACGTGAGCCCATCATTATGATTCTGGAATAAAAAAAGAGTCGAAGTCAATCCAAGAAGTTTTGCCTTCGGAAATCAGCAGGAAATGATCTTTCTTTCGTGTTTTTGGAATAAGGCAAAAATACTTCTTATAGATCACTTGGAGCACAGCAAAAAAGTGACTGGAAAATGTAATTCTTCTTTATTAACTAAACTTCGTCAAAAAATTATGAAAAAGCGCAGAGAAAAAGTGCCTTATCGAATGTTGTTCTTGCAAGAAAATTCGCCTACTCACAAAGTGCCGATACTTTTACAAAAATTGATTTTGTTCTTAAATATAGTTTCCTTCAAGAGTGATATACTTGTTCCAGTAATCTTCCAACATTTGGGTTCCTTTTGTATAGTACGATTTGTCGTGCCCTCTAAAATTCCCCAGTTTCCCATTCAACTTCTGCATTTGAGCTAAATCTCTTTCCCTGGTGCCACCTTTTTAAATATAGAAAGAGGTAATAATCGTTGGACGCCAAATCTGGTAAATACGCTGCATAAGGACGCAATTCGTAGCCCAATTGATCCAAATTCACCATCGATTTTATGAAGTTGTGGGTTGGTGCATCATCTTGATGAAATAATACTTTTTTTCTTGTCTAAATGCAGTCTTTTTTCTTGATTTCACCATTCAAACCTTCCACTAAACCAACGTATTAATCTCCGGTGATTTTTCACCTCTTAAGCTAGTCGGTCAGTATTATTCTATGTACATCCCAAAAAATACTTGCCAAAATCTTTCCAGCTGATTTTTGTGTTTCTGGACGCTTCAGCAGGCTTTGAAACAGTTGCAGCCACTCTGCGAACCGCCGCACAATGGGGCGAATGCGTTATTTTTCGGTCATTTGCTTATAACTTCCACATTTGTTATTGGAATGACTTCAAACTTAATACACATAATGTACGATTAATATATGTTCAGTATATGAAATAAAAATCATACTATATACTGTTGTCGCGTGCGCGATAAAGCGTAAAGATGATTATTTCAAAATACTAGACAACAAATTGAAAAATTTTTTCTATTACATGAGTGCGAATAGTCATTTTCAATGTATTTTTGCCTGCTGAACACGTCCAAATTTGGCTACCGCGTGGTAATTTTGAGAAAAATTATGGAAATTTGCAAAAAACGACGGTTTCAAGGATTTTCATGACATAACCCAGGCACAAATATTTTTCTCATAAATTTCGTTAATACTACGCGTAAGTATCAACATTTAGCTTTAAAATGCCTTTTGTTTCGTTTTGGTACATTTTTTTTATTTTCGAGGTATAGGTATAAAATTAGAAACATTGGTTGCGCTTACGCAGCATTAATATCATTGTCCCGTGTTACGATTGCCCTACGCATGCGACATGTAACGGAACATTAACCCATCAAAATACACTCATGAAGCGAATAATATTTCGAATATCAATTATCTACTCTCAGCGTTACCCAGTCCCCTTGCCTCTCACATTTATACTTCTTGTTTTAATCATCGTAATCTGAATCATCATCACTGAAACGTAATAGATGTTTTACATCTTCGGACAATTCTTTCTTCTTACGTTCCATCAATTTTCGCGAATTAGATATTATCGGATCTAAAGCAATCATCAAATTATTAAAAAATATCTTCATTATTATATATTCGAGACATTCTTCGCGAATAGTTTTCTCTATATGTTCTGAAATATTTGTGATTTGCTTCCTGAGCATCTTCAGATAATTGCCCTATTGGCACGATAGCATTTGTTATAATATCGCTGCCATGAATCAATAACTTATGGATTGACACTGGCATGTAGTACCATGGGTATAGCGATACAAATATTTCGGCAGTTCTAAAAGCGTATCGTGCTCGTGATAATAAATTGTATGATTTTGATTTCATATTTCTGAAAATATATAAAGTGTACATTATGTATATTAAATTGAAGTCATTCCATTGACAAATGAGTTATGAGCTAATGACCGAAAAATGTCGCATTTGTCTCACTATGGCGTGCGATGTAAGCAAACACTCGCATTGAGATCGAAATTTCAAAGTAGTCAAGCCGCGCGTTGCCGAAAAGAGGCAACGAGAGTTTAATTGCCCTTTTTTTAGAAGTGTATACTTCATAAGAAATGAGGAGTATATCGTCATTTTTTCATTTCATTGGAATATTGCCCGAGAGAATGGCTGAGTGGAGAACGTTAGAACAAGTCGGGGGAACTTTAATGTCCATTTTTTTACCAAAGGGGGACAAAGGGGTTAAAAATAGGATATCTCCGGAAACTAGAGACTTTGCCATATCAGATGGTGAAAGCGCCATCTCATTCCATCTCATTCCAAAAACTTTATACATCTTTGAATATTGAAGTAAGAATAATTTTTTGTGTCGAATATGTCAAATGTTTATTAATATATTGTAGTACTTGTTAGCTGACATTACACTAAGATTAATTTGTTATTTGAAACCTAATAAACAAGTTCTAGTAAGCGTTTAACTCATATTCGTAGTTATGTTGTCCACAGATAATTTAGAATGTAATTTCTCGAATTACAGAAATTCCAACATTGACGAAAATGTCACACTTCAATGGATAATTTTAAGGAAGGCAGAAAGAATAAATTAGTTATAAACATATTCATGTATGGTTTATGATTTATATTAAAGGAAAAATCGTCAATATTCGAAAAATACATCTTTAATTTTTTCATCCAATATCCGATTTTTTACGCCGTCGCCTCAATGTGCGCCGGTTGGACTCAGGCTTATAGTGGTGGATCCATGTTTAGTCTATTCTTACAAATCGACGCAAAAACTTGTTTGGATTACTCCAAAACAGTGCCAAACAGAGTTCTAAATCTTCGACACGTTGATGTTTCTGATCAATCGTGAGAGTGCGCGGTATCCATCGGGCACATAGCCTTTTTATATGTAAATATTTATGCAAAATATGCCCCATATGTCCTGTTGGTATCTCACGATATCAGCTATCTCTCTTACTTCCACTTTACCGTTATTCAGAACCATATGATGGATTTTTTTTGTGTTTTTTGGAGTGACTGTCTCATATGGACATCTGGAACGTGATACATCATCGGTGCTTGTTCGACTGCATTTAAGTTCAGTTCACCATCGACATATAGTTGCTTTTGACGGAGCAGATGTGCCATAATACTTTCAAAGGTATTTTTGGGTTCCGACTGAATGTTTTCCCATCAAAAAGCAATGTTTAATCAACACATGAAATTTATTTTGTTCGATTGTTTTGCAAAAATCGTAAGTAGCGTCATTTAAACAGCTATGACTAGCAAACTAATAGACAAAATATCCTAAAAATTTTATATGAATCTTCCGAGAGTTGACACTAACTGAAAATCAAATGGTTTTTTGTTTGTGCTGCCATTTCTCGGAATGTGTCGGGACTTTTCACCCCATTTTGTAGCCTTTGAACTGATTTAGTTCTCTCAGGCTCTTAGTTATTTCCAAAACTGAAAAAAAAAATTTAAAAGGATACAGATCTCATTTAATTGAAGAAGTAATAAATGTCGAAGATTAGTTTGCAAACGATAACAAGGATTTAGGTCTAGAGTTACTTTATAATCGTCGCACTTAGTGTATAAACTTACAAGGAAATTACGTGAAATATATAATTTTTGTTTTTGGGATTTGCTTGTTCTTTCTAGACTAGGCCAGAAACTTAACAATACGCCGTCAAAATAATGAAAAAATGTTTTAAAATTAGTACGAGGGCCGCCTTTTTAGTTTTTACACTGTTGTAAAATTTGACATTTGTTACTGTTAAAACAGCGGCAAATATTGAAATAATGTCTCATTGCCCGTATTCACCTGATTTATTGCCTAATGACTTTCTTTTGTACCCAAATGTCAAAAAAAAAGACGCGTTTACAGCGATCACCTCAAGAAGATGTTGAAAGTTTCGAGAATTGGTTCGAACAAATGCAAAAGTGTATAAATTTTAAAAGTGAATATTTTAAGAAACAATAAAATGATTTGTACCAAAAAATGTTTTTTTCTTTGTTTTTGCAAAAACTTAAAAGGTAGCCCTGGTATTAATGTCAAATGTATGGTACGTGAAACTTATACTACACTATAACAATTTCCTGATCAATTGGCCATAAAGTACTTCATATGTGGCCTGTAATGATGGATAGTGATATCCTCCATCGCGTCAGGATATGAAGGTGGATGATGGATCGGTGTTTAGTGGAAAACGAGGGTACGACATGATTCCTCCATAGGAGTAGCTATTGGAAAAGAGTTGCCAGAGTCGTGTCCTTGAAGTAGATCTATCCTTTACCGGGATTGTAAAGAAATATCTACCCGCTGCCACATTGTTATTCTAGTCAACTGTAATAATACAAGCAGTGCAACAACCATTTCTATGTGTTGGGTTGACTTTATCGCTTTAGTCGTCTTTATCGCGGCGGTCACTCAAGGCTCTCATCAGTCGCCCTTACAGAAAACAGCGCAAGAAATATTTTTGTAATTAGTTTAATTTCAGTTCTTCCCTGTATAATAACTAAAGGTTTGAAACATAACGTCCTGCATTATTTTGCCATGAATAAGGTGAACAAGGCAAGGTGGTAATTTTAACGGAATCATCTTCAGAATTCGAAATCAGCCACTGGCACTTCAGGACAATACAAATTGATTCGAATATTTGAATTTAAAAGAATTCTAGAATTTAGAGTAAAATAACTAATTTTAGCACCAATTTAGAATATGTATGTATGTATGTATATATATATATATATATATATATATATATATATATACCAGGTGTACAAGTATGAAATACGTATTTCAGACAACAGATGGTGCACCAATGCAGTTTGTGCTATAAAGATTTGAAACTGCGCCATTTTGTTGTGTCATCAACAAGTGTCAGACGTGCACGAGTAATAAATTGGAAAAGTGTGTGCATAGTGTTGTGTTGTTGTGTTCAATATGTCGAAATTTATACCGAACAAAGAGCATTCGCGGACAGCATTAATTTTTTGTTTTCATTTGAAGAAAACTGCTGTTGAATCATATCGATTAGTTCGAGAAGCTTATGGTGAACAAGCTCCATTGCAAGATACATATGAACGATGGTTTCGGCGTTTCAAAAGTGGTGACTTCGATGTTGCAGACAAGGAACGTGGAAAACCGCCAAAAAAATACGAAGATGTGGAATTGCCGCATTATTGGACGAAGATGATTCACAAACACAAAAACAACTCGCCGAGCAATTGTGTGACATTTTGCTCATTCGGTATAAAAGGAAGTCGTTTTTTTGCCTCGTATAGTTACAGTAGACCCAGGTGCACCATCTACATCGACCGCAAGACCGAATCGCTTTGGCAGAAGGACGATGCTCTGTGTTTGGTGGGACCAGAGGGGCGTGGTCTATCTAAACGTTACCAACAACAATTGACCGATTTGAACCGTTGAAAAAAAGCCAGAATACCGAAAGAGGGCAACACAAAGTCATTTTTCTTCATAGCAATGCTCCCTCACATACGGCAAAATCAGTCCGAGACACGTTGGAAACACTCAGCTGGGAAGTTCTACCCCATGCAGCTTATTCACCAGACTTGGCTCCTTCCAATTACCACTTGTTTGCATCGATGGGTCACGCACTTGCTGAGCAGCGTTTTGGTTCGTACGAAGATGTGAAAAATGGCTCGATGAATGGTTCGCAGCAAAAGGGGAAGATTTTTACTGGCATGGTATTCACAAATTGCCCGAAAGATGGGAAAAATGTATAACAAGCGATGGAGCATACTTTGAATAAAGCACTTTTTATCATACTTCCGAATTTAATATATTTTTTTTTTTTAGAAAAAAAAAATCCGCCTTTCATACTTGTACACCTGGTATATATATATATATATATATATATATATATATATATATATATATATATATATATATATATATATATATACATATATATTTATTTGTTTATTTATTTTTTCTTCAAGCATTATTTGTGATGATGCTTGAAGAAAAAAAGAAATAATATCAAAATTAAAACAGGCGACTCAATATCCCTAAAGCTGTTCACGTTGACTTTAGAAGTGGAAAAATAAAGGAATACTAATGGATAGTGAACGATTAAATCACTTAAGGTTCACAGATGATATCACTCTGATTGCCAGCACAAAACAAAAATTACAAGAAATGCTGATGGAATTAAATAACAAATGGTGTATTGGATAAGCCGAAGCTTCACAAAGAAAACATACCAAGGAGACCAGTTGTATCGTATATAAACGCCCGGTCTTTCAAACTGTTTAAACAACCCACTGCCGATCTACCTAACATTATAAACTAGGTTTTACAACACACCCAACAAAAAGGTTTAAAACTAAACCTTTTAAAGACAATGCAAATAAATCGATGTCAGGTCTTTTTAAAAAAAACCGAACAGTGAGCAAAAAAAAAAAAATCGTTATAACTGTTTATTTACTATTGTTACAATACAAAGTACCATTGCACAAGAGAACATAATCATTAGCAAGTAGAGAACATGACAATATAAAACAGTTATATTTTTTCTCACATACATTTTACTTTTTTACTTACATATTACTATATAAACAAACATTGCACAACAAAAAAAAACCAAACAGGATTCAGAACGCATCAACTGATTACATCTGACAGTTGAATCGTTTATTAGGGAGAAAGATTTATTAGAAAAAATACCGAACCGCCCATACTTCGGTATTTTTGCCATACCGAACACACTGCTAAAATACCGAACGGTTCGGTAAAATACCGAACACCTGGCAACCCTGAGCGAAACGCATCATCGCAATTTAAATAAACCAGTGGAAATTGACTAAAAACAGTCTTTTATTATATATTTAAAATTGAAGTAGACAAATCACTTAGTTTTTTAGAATTAAAAATTTAAAATGTAGAGAACAAAATAGAGTTTGATATTTTCCGTAAACCAACTACAACAGACACCATCATACATGCTAAATCAAATCAATTTTGGCAGATCAAAATGTCAACCTTCCACATTCTCATACACAGATTAACTAACATTCCACTAAGTACGGACAATTATCTAAAAGAACTGAACATAATCAAAAGAATAACCAAAAACAATGGATATAATCCAATTGTTATAGATAAAATGAAAAAAAAAAAAAAGCATAAAAATATACTTAAACAATTTTATGCACCAGACGTAAAACACGAATCGTTTGCTATCAACTATATCGCTGATATTAGTAACAAAATCAATTAATAAGTTAGAAATAAACTGTAAAAGTGTTAACAAGAACAATATAGTCCAATATCTAGTTAATAAAAAAGACAGATTTAACAAATATGGAAAATCGGGTATATATGAACTTAATTGGGAAGATTGTGACGCTGTCTATGTGGGACAAACGGGACGGCGGCTACAACAAAGATTAAAAGAACTCAGGCAGAAATTCTTAGCACAAAAAATTAGAAATTAAAAACAAAAATTAAAAATAATATAAAAATAACGAACACCCAAATAGAATTTTGGAAATACCCCCATATTAGATCCCGTGTTAAGATAGACTACCTGTAATTAACCCAATTTTATTAACTTTTAATTTAAATTTAGTACCAATTAACCATCCAAATGTAATATCTTTTAGAACTTAAGTTTAATCTTATTGTAAACCTATTCGAAAATGGCCACGAAACCAAAACTCGTGTATGAGTGATCTAACTAAATCTATTACTCAGTATATATCACCACTACATCAAACACTTTATTTTTGCACTCGACGCGCGTCTCGCTAACCATGTTAGCTTCATCAGGAGCGATGATTGACTGTTAGCGAAACGCGCGTCGAGTGCAAAAATAAAGTGTTTGGTGTAGTGGTGATATGTACTGAGTAATATCATTGTGTCAAAGATTCCACATTCCCAACTTAGGTGACTAAATCTAGTTATACCATATTTTATTTCAAAAAGGTAAATATTAAGATGTTTTACTTAGAACCGAGCGCAAACTTAATACATTTTATAAATAACAAGTCTCAAGAAATAGGGCTAAAAATAAACTTCATAAAAACCAAGGATTTGAGCAATGAAATGGAAGTTAACCGCAAAGAACTATTACTAGAAGGTGAAAGAATAGGAAAAGTACAAACATTCATACATTTAGGGAAAAAATCGAAATATCAAAAAATAATTTAAAGGCTGACTTGGATAGAAGAGTCTTGTTAGCTTGGTCTGAATTTGGAAGATTACAATCCACATTTAAATGGGTTATCCCAAATGCAATAAAAGCCCGAGTGTTCGATCAATACGAGGCTAGTTTGAAAAGTCCGTGCAAAGTCCGAGAGATGGCACCACCGGCGCGCGTATCGAGGTCATGTTTAGTTAGTAGCATCTCTTGAATGAACGCACACCAAGTTTCAGCCATATTGGTCTATTTCTTTGTGTTTGGCATTCGTGTGAATCAAGGAAGTCGAGTGATTTTCAAGAAATGGACGAAAAAGAATTTCGTGTGGTGATTAAACATTACTTTATGAAAGGCAAAACGCCTCAGGAGACTAAAGAGAAGCTTGATAAACATTATGGTGACTCTGCACCTTCGATTCGAACAGTTTATAAGTGGTTTCAAAATTTTCGGACTGGCCATATGGGCACAAGTGACGCTGAACGTTCTGGATGACCTGTGGAGGTTACGACTCCAGAAATCATTGATCAAATCCATGATATGGTGATGGATGACAGAAGAGTTAAGGTGCGTGAGATTGCTAGTGCCGTGGGCATCTCGACTGAACGGGTACATAATATTTTGCATAAACATTTGGACATGAGAAAGCTATCCGCAAGATGGGTGCCGCGATTGCTCACGCTTGACAAAAACGGAATCGTGTGAAGTGTTGCAAGGATGGTTTCCAGCTGTTCCAGAAGAATACGGAGGACTTTAAGCGTCGTTTCGTCACTGTGGATGAAACATGGATACATTACTATACTCCTGAGACCAAACAACAATCTAAACAATGGGTTACCAAGGGGGAATCTGCACCAAAAAAGGCGAAGACCGTTCCTTCGGCCGGAAAGGTTATGGCGACTGTCTTTTGGGATTCGCAAGGGATAATCCTTATCGACTATCTGGAAAAGGGTAAAACTAATACAGGTGAATATTATTCATCGTTATTGGACCGTTTGAAAACCGAGCTGCAAGAAAAACACCCGCGATTGGCCCACAAGAAAGTCCTTTTCCATCACGACAACGCACCAGCACACACCTCAGCAGTTGTGGTCGCAAAATTAATGGAAATAGGATTCCAACTCGTTTCACATCCCCCCTATTCTCCAGACTTGGCTCCCTCGGACTACTATTTGTTCCCCAATTTGAAGAAATGGCTGGCGGGACAAAGATTTTATTCAAACGAGGAGGTGATTGCAGACACTAATGGATATTTTGCAGACTTGGACAAATCCTATTATTCGGAAGGGATCAACAAACTAGAACATCGTTGGACGAAGTGTATAAGCCTAAAAGGAGACTATGTCGAAAAATAAAAAAGGTTTACCCCAAACACATAAGTAGATTTTATTTTTGCAAGGACTTTTCAAACCAGCCTCGTATGTACTGTCGGCTTTAACATATCGCACTAAAACGTGAGCTTTAAATAAAAGTATAATATATAACCTTGGTAACCCAAAGAGTAATGGAAAAGAGAATGCTCAATTTTAGACACCAAGATCAAAAGTGACAGATGTAATACAACGAATATGTATATTAAGGTGGAATTGGCCGGGCATATCGCAACAATGGATGATAATAGATGGTTAAGTGGAGGCCTAGAGAACATAAACGATGCAGAGGTAAACCACAGACGAGACGGACGGACGACATAAAGAGATTAGTGGGACACGCGTGTAAACATCCGTCTATATTATTCTTCTTGTCAACATGTTAAGTACATTTAAAAACTTAAAAACGTAGGTCTTCTGTCATCTGAAGTTATTTACGACATTCGCTCTATTATCTGTCTCGGTTATTTGTACATACGCAAGAATATGGCTTCATGTTTTAGAAGCCAGTACCGCCGAGTTTATAGGCAATAAAAATAATCGATAATTCTTTGACGGGTTGAGGTTACGTCATCTCTATGTTTAATTTTCGGATGTGTCTAATGCATGGTCTATTGGACGTCGACATAATAACAATTGCTGCACCATCCACGTTTTGTGTGGGAAATTTATGGTATCCAGAGAGGTTGTTTGTAACAACTTTTTTTAAATAAATAAAGCCGCGTTACGGAAGTTTTACCATAAAATCAAATATAACCAGAATTTCCCACAAAAAACGTGAACAGTGCAGCAATTTTTAATCAACGTATATTGGACCATGCACGAGGCACTTCCTTAATTTTTACGGGAAACGGTCACTATCGTTTCTATTCCATTATTGAATTTTGGAATATACTTGAAACTAAGAAATGGTTTTGTTCACAGCTCTAGTATTTTGTGGAATATTGACCAAATACTCTTCATATGAAGCCACCAAAATGCTGGGATGTAAAAGCAAACAACAGAGCTTATTGGAGATAACTTGGGGAGGCTTACACTATATATATATATATATATATATATATATATATATATATATATATATATATATATACATTTTATTTCGTATGATTAAGATACATGGTATGCAAAACGTCGGTTAATTACCAAAGAATAAGCAAATGCTATGATAATGAAAAGTAAACCATATTATCATACTACAATAACTAAAGGTTAAATACAACATTCCTTAATTATTCACCCTATGAAGTGATCTATTTCAAACAAGTCCTGAATATTATAAAGGACAAATTAAATCAATACATTAAAATCATGATTCTTAAATAAACTTACATTCATGGTTTTAACTTAATTTATTATATTATAATTTAACTCTTTTGCCCATGTCATAGGGACTTTTCTCAAATAAAAATAAGTTATGTTTAAGTTTTGGTTTTACCTAGTCTTACAACTATGTGTGTCAGCTGTGGACACAAAACTGATCAAACTCCTAACATATATCCCAACTTCTAATATATACATAGCACTTAGAGTAAGTAAAGCATATTTCTTAAAAAGTTCCCTGGGCGAACGATTAGATTTGATACCAGCAATATTTTTAAGTGCCTTTTTTTGTACCTTACAAACGCCTATCATACCAGGACCTCCAATCCAAAACAATAAGCCATATTTTAACCAGTTTAAGGTTAACTACCACTAAAGAAAAAAAAAACTGTTGCTATAAAAGAAGAAAAATGTGAGTCTATCTCTACCGAAAGCCAACATATTGGCCAACAGATCCTAGTAAAATCCCAGACATAATTGACTTCTTTATATATAAAAATATATCAGCAAACTATTTAAATAAAACAGAAGTGCAAGATATGGACTCTGATCATTCTCCAATTTTACTCACGTTAAGTGATCATATAATACAGAAGGAAAGTAATCCTTGTCTGACAAATACCCACACGGACTGGGCAAGTTTTAGACACTATCTGAACAGGGAAATTAATCTGGCACTACCGATAAGAAATCAGGAACAATTAGACAAAGAAGTGGAAGAGTACATACACGATATATAACAAGCAGCATGGGACAGTACACCAGAAATGAACAAAAAACTAAAAGGGAATAATTATCCTAAAGAAATAAAAGAAATATTGGCTAAAAAATCGAAAACAGTGAAGAAAATGACACCAAACACGAAATCCACAAGAGAATACTAAATAACTTGACAAAACAAATAAGAATAGAGTTACAAAAGTTTAAAAATGAATCAGTTAGTGCTTTCCTTAGAAAGCCTTCAGACGATAATGGTGCCGACTATTCGTTATGGAAGGCAACCAAAAAAATAAAAAGACCCATTTTACGAATTCAATAAGAATAGAAAATTGAAAGCGGGCTCGAAATAATGAATATAAAGCTGCGAAATTCACGGAACATCTTGAAAAAGTTTTCCAGCCTAATAAAGAACAGGATAATATTATAAATGAGAAAAATGGCATTCAACAGGAGAGTGAGATTAGGCCTACAACATCAAAAGAAATGAAGACTGAAATCAGAGACAATATAAACCCCAGAAAACCTCCAGGGTTTGACTTAATTAGTGGTGAAATTTTAAAACAATTACCACAGAAAGCGATAGTGAAACCAACCTTATCAATGCAGCTATAATAAAAAAAGCATTAGAAAAAAAAAGAGTATGCTCTACAATCTTCCTTGACGTGGCGCAAGCATTTGATAAGGTTTGGCACGAAGGGTTGAACTACAAACTGAAAACCATATTACCGAAACAATACACAACAATTCTCAAGTCATATATAACAGACAGATTCTTTAGAATAAGACAGGACGATGCTTATTCGGAACTTAAAAGCTGGGGTTCCTCAAAGAATTGTATTGGGACCGGTTCTTTACCTATTATACACTTGTGACTTTCCAGTATTAGAAAATAATCTTATTGTTTGCAGATGATACTGCAATTATGGCCGTCGGCAATACGAACGAAGAATCCACAGCAGCGCTACAAGTGGCTATTGACTAAGTTAGCAGTTTGACAAAAAGGTGGAGGATAAAATTAAATCCATTCTTATAAATTTTACAAACAAAAGAATTGAATATATTTCGGTATACATCAACCATCAATCAATACCGCATGCAAACAAAACCAAATATCTTGGAATGACCTTGGATACAAAACTTCGCTGGAAAGCACACGTTAAAAAGAAAAGGGAAGAGCTACGACTTAAATACAGAAACATGTATTGGCTGATCGGAAAAGGATTCACTCTAACAATACATAATAAACTACTACTCTATAATAAGTTCTAAAACCAGCCTGGACTTATGGTGCTCAACTTTGGGGGTGCACTAAACAAAGTAATGTAGATATCATTCAACGTTTTCAAAAAAAAGTACTGAGAAACATCGTCGACGCTCCCCATAAAAAACAATGACCTCCACAGGGACTTGGGAATGAAAATTGTTAAGAACAAGCTACAACGCTTCGAACGGAATCACGAAGACAGGCTCCAGAATCATGTGAATATACAGTCCCTGGCCAAATTATTAGACGCACTGCAAGATTATTAATTAATTAATTAAAATATTAATTACCGAGTGATATTGTACCGTTTTATTATTTTAAATTGATTTGTTTTTTATTTTTATATTATCCAATCAATTACCTATTTATTTGACATAAATAAAACAGCATTAATTTAGAAAAGCATAAGTTTATTAAGTTTTAAAGAAAAGTGAAATTAATGTTAGTAAAAGTCAATATTTAGTTGAGCCACCTTTAGCCGCTATCAAAGCTTTAATTCTGCGCGGCATGCTATCATTGCAAGATTGTACTGTCTCCTGCATTTGAGGATGATGATTCCACACATGAATAATCTTTTCTAGGAGCTGGGTTTTGTTGGTAATCACATCTTTAGCCACTTCTCTTTTCATCAGCTCCCACACATTTTCAATGGGGTTCATACCCGGCCAATCCAACAGAGGGATATTTTTTTCTGCCAAAAAAGCTTTAACAGACCGAGCAGTGTGGCAGGGAGCTCCATCTTGCATGAAAGTGAATGGTTCCCCATTTGGAAACCATTCTCTGAGCTGCGGAATCAACCGATTTTGTAATACTTCTTTGTACTGATCTTGCCTCATTATTCCTTTGACGACGTACAGACGTCCAGTGCCCTTGCCGCTGATGACTGACCAAATCATCACTTTGGTGGGATGTTTAAACCGTCGGGACGACACAATCAGGATGAAACTTTTCTCCATGACGACGACGCACATACTGAGCTTTATTCTGCAAAATTTCGAATGTGCTTTCGTCACTGAAGCAGACCTGTCAAAAATAGGAAAAATATATAAACTTCCATGCTTATTTGCTTTATTTAACTGAAAATGGTAATAATGTATCAATTACTGATTAAATTGCTGTATCTTACCGATCTCCAGAAGTCCACATCTTTGTCTTGCCATTGTTTGGCCCACTTCAGGCGCTTTGCTTTCATTGCAGCTGTTAACTTGGGCTTCCTGGCGGGGCGACAGGCCTTAAAATCTAATTCTTTCAATTTTCTTCGAACAGTGCGCTCAGAAGCATTTACGCTAGGATCCTGGAGTTGTGATTTTAGTACCTTTGTGGTAGCATATCTGTTTTCTACACAAATTTTCTTCAAACATCTCTCTGACCGTGGAGTGAAAATTGGTTTTTTCTACCGCATCTTTTCTTTCTTTCCGGGCTTAATTCCTTCCCTGACTCAATTTTCTTTTTTATGCGTCGTACACTAGCTTCAGAAACCTCCAATCTTCGTGATATTTCTCGGTTTGTAAATGTTTTCGCAATCACAAGGGCCTTCACTTCAGCTTTTTTACGTGGTGAAAGATCGCCTTTTCTACCCATAATGAAAATAGTCCAATTACTTTTTTAAAACACTGCATACAAAATAAACTAATAACTGAGTAGTATAAAACTGTTAAACAAACAATCACAGTCCATAAAGCCACAGAAACACGTCCGTACCTGACTCGATTCCGATCGCGACTGATACAGGTTTGTACTTATTTACGTTCATGTATCACTTTGTCAACACAGTGTTGCCATATGTTAAAAATAAATACAAATATGTAGTCTACAACAATTCTTTTAAATAAAAATCAATAATATTGTAGTTTAAATATACCATTATTGCATAAAAACTCTTAAGAAACATAAAATTACTAAAAAAAATACAGTGCGTCTAATAATTTGGCCAGGGACTGTAGAGACCATCCAGCTCCTCTACACCATAAATTTAGTGAGAAGACTAAATAGGGTAAAACCCTTTGAATTAGTGTAGTAAGTTAAAATCAAACGCAAAGCAAAGTGCTTGTGAAAAATGTATACAACAATATAGTGTACCTCTCAGGTTGACAGAAACTAAGAAACACCAGTTGGTGAACTCTTAGGTTAAGTAATTGCACAGTAGTTTAGGATAGATATAAATTACTGATTGGACATAATGGGCTAGATTGTAATCATAAGAAATATCTAATTAGCCATAATGGGCTAGATTGTAATCATAAGAAACATCTGATCGATGTTTTTTAATAAATAAAAAATATTTTAACCATGCTACAAACTGGGTATGAAAATAAGATATTAACTTATTCAAACAAACAATATTTTTCATGCGAAAAATAGTAAAACTTACAGATTAAAGATTTTGTACAATTCACAACAACCTTAATTTAAACTATTATCCATATTGATTCGTAGAAGTTTAGTCTCACTAACCTTAGTAATAGAGTATTCACTTACATCCGCCCTAATTAAATAACTTTTATGAATTTGAGATACCTTTGGTATAAAGTTTATGAAAGAGTTTTCTTCGTATTAAGCCTATTTATTCGAAAGTATTGCTCTAACATACGCAACCTATCAATCTTATACTTCCTGTCCCAAATATTCACATACGTAGGGGTCTCTGTATCATTTCTTTAGTTTATATTGAGGTTGTTATTCTCCGCTAGTCGAAAAATCGACGCAGCGTCCGAAACTCCACACCAGTCCCTCATATTCCGGAGCCACGAGTGCTGCTTTCTACCGGGTCCACGCCGACCCTCCATTTGTCCCTGAACAATAAATTTTGGAATCGAGTAGCGGTTACCTCTTAGTATATGGCCCAAATAAAACACCCTTCTTTGTTGTACGATATTAAGTAGTTACCCCTCCCCCCGGCCCTTTAAAGCACTTCTTCATTGGTTAGGTGTTCTGTCCACGAGATTCACAGCAAACGCCGCAGTATCTATATCTCGAAAACTTCAATACGATTCAATGATCTCACTTTTAATGACCATGTCTCTATACCATACAAGAGGACCGACCCGCCATAGCATTTTGTTACTCGTAGGCGCAGACCGAGTGGCAACTGTCTTTGAAGCAGCATATTTTTCAACCTTAGAAAGGTATCATTTGCCATGCCAATCCGCAGTTTAATTTCCCATCACAATCCCATCCCCAGAGCCAAGATATTTGAATTTAGTAACCCTCTCAATTTCTTAATCCTTTATAAAGAGAGATACATCCTCTTGGGGGTGTCTCCTAATCACCATCGTTTTGGTTTTGCCAATATTTATACGTAGACCATATTCCTCGCGAATATTATTCAGCTTATTGATTAGAATTTATTATAATTGGCAACTATTGCGGCATCGTCTGCATACCGAATATTATTTATAGGCTTTCTATTAACTGTTATCCCTCTGCATTCATCTTCTAGAGCAAGTTCAAATATTTTCTCTACGTAGATATTAAATAATACTGGCGACAGTAAGCACCCCCGCCTAATACCCTTTAGATACTGAAAGGTTTTGTTGAAATGTCCTTATTAATTTTGATCTCGGCAGATTGATTCCGGTATAGTTGTCTTATTATTCGTACATCCTTATCATCTATACCAATTTCATGAAGCCGCTACATTAGAAATCAAAATCTATCAATAGCCGAAATAATAAGAGTTATCACAGCATACGTAACTGTTATCGTCTGGAAACATAGTTAGATAATTCTGGTCACTAACGACCGCTGATAAATTTAGAAATATTAAAAATAATAAGAGGCCGAGAATGGATCCTTCCGGAATCCCCATGTAAATTTTCAAACTGCTCGACCTCACTACAGCGATACCTACCACCTAATCTCTATCTTTCAGATAAGAGCATATCTAATTACTAACTTTCACTATTAGACTCTAGTGTTCAGTCTTCAATATTAATAGGGCATAGTGGATCAAATCGAAAGCCTTACCTAGGTGCATGAAGAGCCTAAAATACTTTTCGCTGCCATCTAACTGCCTATAAAGGGGTTCGGCGAATTGTAAAACTGCAGTGGCGTACTTTTGCCCCTCACATATCCTTGCTGACAAACATTAGTAATAGGAAATACTGAAAGATAATTACTCTTTTGTTCAAAAATAATCTTTTCCAGTACCTTTCAAATTGAGCTTAATAAAGATATAGGACGGTAATTTCCACAAAACATTCTGTCACCATATTTAAATAACATTATTACTCTAGCTGTCTCAAATATACAGTCATTCTAAAAAGTCACCATACCTGTTAGGTTTCACTAATTAATTGGAACTATGAGAAAACAAGTTTAAATTAATATTTGAAACTTAACCAACGAGGATAAGTATTAAAAACAACTACGGAACATTTTATTTAGAAGTTACATCACTGTTATGAAAATATAAACAAAATTAATGTCAAAAAAGTCTCCATACACTTAAAAATTACCAATAATAATTTGACGGAGTTTAACGGAAAATAACAACTTCGTTTAAACTAATATTTAGTGGGACTGCAGTCGGCCTTGATAATCTCCTGTAACTTTTTTGTCATGCTTGCTTTCTAGTAACTTCTGCTGGCATGTTCTCCCATTCGTTCAATATTCTATTTTTTAATTCTTCTTTATTTGAAACATCATTTTTGCGAACGCGCCATCTAAGTTTCTACCATACCGGGTGATTGCGGAGGTGTATGAAGCTGCTGTCGCACTTTATGGATCATCCATTCTCGCACCAAGTTTGCGGTATGTTTCGGATCATTGTCCCGTTGGAAAAAATATCTTTTTTCGAGTGCCAATTTTTGGACACTTTCTCTTAAATTGTCTCTCAAATTGTTCACATAAACATGCTGATCCATGGTACCATTAATAAAATGTAAATTTCCAACCCCTACAGCGGACATGCATCCCCAAAGCAGAACACTGCCACCCCCTTGTCTCACCGTGGAACAAATGTTTTTAATATCGAATGTGGTATTTTTCTTTCTCCAAACTTTAATTCTGCCTACAGATCTAAAAAGGTTAAGTTTAGTTTTATAACTAAAGATTACGGATTCCCAAAATTCAGGAGGTTTAGTAACGTATTCCCCAGCAAAAGCTAACCGCTTTTTGCGATTAGCTTACGAAAATAACGGCTTCCTCCTGGCTACACACCCCTTATAGCCTGCCCTGTGTAAAGAATTTCTTACTGTTTGTTAACAATATAATATATTTTTTGAAAATAGTTCCCGTACTTATTCTTTTAATTTCGGTGCATTTTTCTTGGGATCTATAATTATTTGTCTAGCAATACTGGCCTCTTCACGTGGAACCCGTTGATTTATACTGATTTACAATGTACTGAACAGTAACATGAGATTTCTTAACAATTTTTCCTATATTTTTGTACGACTTTACACAAAATAATTATGATCTTTCGAACTTCAAATGGACTTTCACAATTTCTCTCGCCCATTTTTAATACTACTTTGAAAGCCCACAAAAAAATTACTATCAACAAGTGACAGATTATAAAGTATGGTCAAAAATTATTTCTTTTGTTTTCAAAATAGTATAGAAAGCAGGTGGTGTATGGAGCCTTTTTGGACTAACAGGGTATGAAAACGTTGCCGCTTTCAGAGATAGATTCACTAAGAATGAAAGAATCTGCACAGTCGGCAATAGACTTAATTAAGTCACTAAAAATTCCATCAAAATGAATTGATTTCTTCAACCAAGTTATTATCCTTAAAACTTCATGCTCCGAGACGGGTGAGAAAAACATAGCAACATTATTTATTAGTTTATTTATTGTTCAATCGGCATTTATTTATCGTTTAAAATCACACTAAAAATATTATTTGTATCACCACAGGATAATGTATCCACTATACCTGGGGTCGGCAACCTATGGCACGCTTGCGATCTCTGGCACGCCAAGCAATTTTGAATGGCACGCGTACCTATTCAAAGTTTACACATTAATTCTATAATCTGTGACATGTTTCGAAATTAAGTAAATAATCGAAGACAGTATTACTTTAACGATACAAACAAAAACGATATATTATATAGGTCACTAGGTATTATTACCAAAAAGACGGCAAGCCTCAAAATATATGCCTAGGCAAAAACACAAATAAACGTCCTCAATTCAGATCAAAAAAGCCGCTATAAGGCGGTTTTTGTTTGACTTGCCTTCAATCGTTCCGACGCGCGCCGCACTCTTTTTATATTGCTGAACTTTAGTTTTTGTTAGATTTAACTTCTAGGCGGCCCTTTGATTGCAATGGGCGCGTTGTAGATAATAATTTTTGTTCTAAGAAATTTAATAAACGTAATTATTGCAATTTTCTGGAAACATTATTTTTCTATATATAACAAGCGGCTACGCGTTTGGATCATTTAGTATAGAAGTAATATCCGTTCCAGTCAATAATCGTCGAAAAGTTTAAAAATTAAAATTACGTTGTGTTATGGCCGCGAAGAAACAGAAGGTAGATGTTCGATCGTTTCAAACTTCATGGACAACAGATTACGGTTTTGTACAGCAAAACGATCGGGCCATTTATGTCCTATGTCGGGAAAGCGTAGTTTTCCGGACATCTAGTGTTCAACGGCATTTCCAGATAAAGATAACGCTGATAAAAGGGAGGCAATACAATGAGCAAGTAAACAATACGAGAAACAATCAAAGTTTTCCAAGAAAAAAATCAGGTAACTGATTGCAGTTTCAAAATTGCACAATCGTTGGCACAAAAGGGTAGGCCGTTTACTGACGGGGAATTTATGAAGCAAACGTTTTTGAGTACTGGCGAGATTTTATTTGACGACTTGCCCAATAAGGATACAATATTGGCCAGGATTAGGGATATACCGGCATCAGCGCGGACCATCGAGAGACGAATTACCGAAATGACACAAAATGTCCAAAAACAGCAGAGAGACGCTATCAAACGGAGTTTTGTATTTAGTGTAGCATTGAACGAAAGTGTCGATATTAATGACATTGCCCGTCTGGCAATCGTTGCGCGATACTTCGATGATGGCAGTGTGTATGATTTGTCTGCTCCCATTGCAGGAAACTACTAGAGGAGAGGATATATTTTCAGAATTTGTTAAACATTTTGAAAAGCGAAACATCGATTTAAATAAAATGTTTTGCGTAACGACGGATGGCGCTCCTGCTATGCTTCTGAGACATAAAGGATTTTTTCCCTTCTTATTGAACGCATGGGTCGATCAGTTTTGAATTTTCATTGCATAATTCATCAAGAGAGTTTGTGAGCTAAAATCTCCGCTGGAAGTTTAAAATCCGTAATGGATAGGGTGGTTAAAATAGTTAACTACATTATCGGTCGTTCTTCACTGATCCATAGACAATTTAAGGCGTTTCTGCAGGAATTAGAAAGTGCATATTCAGATATACCATTGCACAATAATGTGCGCTGGCTCAGCCGTGGTAAAGTGCTCTCTAGATTTGTGCAATGTCTGGGCGAAATTAAATCGTTCTTGATGGAAAAAAATCAAGGGGATGCTTATCCTGAACTAGAAGATAAGAACTGGATCTCTATGTTAATGTTTCTTACTGATATTGCAAACCATCTGAGTGAACTCAGCTTAAAGTTACAAGGTTCAGGCAAAACAGTTCTGGATTTATACGAATCCTGGAAATCATTCAAATTAAAAAATAGATTTATTTATCAGCGATATTACTACAAACACATATAAATATTTTCCAAATTTAAAAACTAATATATCCAGTGTCGACGATGGTGCACTAATAGACGAAATTCTTAAATATATGACTAATTTAAAAGAGGAGTTTATCGAGAGGGGTCAGGATTTTGATAAACATGGTCCTATGTTCGCTTTTTTAATCAAACCAGATTTAATGGATTTTTCCAGCAATTGCTTTGACATATCTCTTTTCTCATGGATGGACATTAATGATTTTGATCTACAATACATTGAATTTAAAAGCTCCGAGTTATGGAACACGAAATTTGTAGAATTAAGAAGGGTATTAGAAGGTGACTGCCAGAACCATTCAAACGAGATACTCAGTTGTTGGATGAGTTTACCAGAGAAATTTATTTGTCTTAAGAAAGTAGCGTTTGCCATGCTTACAGCTTTCGGATCATCCTATATCTGTGAACAACTTTTTTCCCATATGAGAGTGATTTTAAACCCGTACCGAAGCAGGCTGACAACAGACAACTCGGAAGCATGTGTGACACTGAAAATAACCAGACATGAACCGGATATAAAAAAACTCTCTAAAGAACTTCAAGCACAGGGTTCACACTAGGTCCTAGGACTAGTATAATAAAATTATTTGTTAAATGTTAAATTTTTCTTGGAATTAAACCTTCTAAAATAATATTATATATTAATATAATAATTTAAGTTAGTTTAAGTTAATTTTTGTTAATTTTAGTTGTAGTAAGTACCTATGTCGGCACGCAAAATGTTGTATGGATGAAAACTGGCACCCCTTAGTTAAAAGGTTGCCGACCCCTGCACTATACTATCCCACACAATGTTACTCTTATTAGTAGAAGTGGTATATAGATTATCATTATATTTTTTTTTAAATTGTATACACTTATTATTATAAAGTATACATTTTCTTGTATACTTTATAATAATTCTTGATTATAGTATTATCTAGATCAATAACCAATTTATATAATAATTTTAAGTTACTTTAAGATGCACGGATGACTGAATTATCCAAGATTTCATAATATTCTTATCTAAAAATACTTTTTTTGGAGGAAATGGATTTACATAAGTAGATAATATTTCTACAAAAATCCGAAAGGCAGTATCGTTATCTGGAGCTTCATACACTGAGAACCAAGTCTCTTTATATAAGTAATAGTAGAGCGTAATATAGTTTGCAGCAGTGAAGAAACGTTTATAAGTAACATGAATTTCTATTATTTGAGAAAGGAGATTAAACAGACCATTATTATCAACCGAAGCCTCATGCTCATCATCACAAAAATTGATAAAAATATAATCTAAGGAAGCTGTGTCGGTGAATCAACATGACACAAAGCCCTGTGGAGGCAGTAAATTAACTAATTCATATTTTTTGAAAAAAAATGCATTGCTTTTTTAAATTAACTTCTAGAAATTTTGAATGCTCACAAAGAAAAATATTATCACTTACAAACGGTGATCGCTAAATATAACGAATGTTAAGATCTATACCAATTTGCAAAAAGATGCTAATTCCACAAATTTCAAAAATCTTTTCAATACTAATAAGATTAATCAACTTATTATTTGCATGAAAAAGATCTCTCTTGCAGACTACTGCAACTCCGCCACGAATACTCCCCGATCTACAAAATTCGCAATCAAATTAAAATCTTTAAGACCTAATACATAAAATGGCTACACGGTCCTGCATCAATCTCACCTCCAAGACGTCAAATTTGCATGCTAAACCATGTATATTCTGATAATACATTGTAACAAGACCATATATAAATGTACCATTACACATAGTTTTAGTTGCCATTTATTATTAAATTTCAATTTATGTCTTCCTGAATTTAGGCGTCGGGTCAGACACTGCAAAACTTTTTGCATCAAACGCAGTCTCAAACATCAAGTGAGATTCAACTTGCGATTTGATTCCAAATAGTTAACACGTTTCACGTCCTCAAACTTAGGGTCACATTATATACATTATATACTATATATATATATATATATATATATATATATATATATATATATATATATATATATATATGCAACTACGGAAACAACAAAACGCACTAGCAGAAAGACACCAAGATGGTCCTACCCTAGTACACAATCTGTCAGACAAATTGCTCACTCCAGCAGTTGAAAAATCACTAACCAAGGGTTTCAATTTTGCTGTTGCTCTGTCACGCATCCCAGTTGAGAACATAATCTGAGGAGTTGAGAAGGCAACCACCGAACTGAATGCAGAGACTGCGGAAATTCTTCGTGAAGAAGCCGCCCAAGAAAAACATATCCGGTGAAGAACTCCGAGCCCTGCGGGATCTGCGTAAAGACCGATCAATTATTGTTTTACCAGCCGACAAGGGCAATGCCACCGTGGTTCTCAACTTTAACGACTACCACCAAAAGATGCTCAACCTTTTAAATGATCCTTCGTATAAAGCTATAACAAGTGATCCGACAACATACCTAGAGAAAACCACTAAATCCGCCATCAAGGCCTGCTCTCTTAGTGAAGAAACAAAAAATAAACTTATCCCTAGAGAGAAATCATCAAGATGCCCAAAAATGTATGGATTACCGAAAGTCCACAAACAAGGAGCACCCTTAAGACCAATAGTAAGCTCGTTTTGTTCCCCGACACAAGCTTTAACCAAACACCTAACCATGACTCTGCAACCTCATGTGGAAAAAGCAGCATCTTACGTGAAAAATTCCCAACATTTTATTCAAATCATAAAAAACATGCAGCTAAAGAAAAATAATTTACTTGTCAGTTTTGATGTCGTATCCCTTTTAACGTAAGTACCAGTTACCGAAAAACTCTCCATCATAGAGACAAAATACAACCTGCCCGAATACGTCATCAGTCTATCAAAACACTGCCTCGCTAATACATACTTCGTCTATTCAGGCCAAAGATACAAACAAATAGAAGGTGCCCCGATGGGCACATGGGGATTTGTGGTATGGCAACATGGTGAAGACACTTAAACAAGTTCCTGGAACACATTAACAATATACATCCAAACATTAAATTTACAATGGAAAGAGAACTAGCAGAGCAACTACCATTCCTAGATGTCTTGCTTCAAAGAAAATTAGATGGTTCTTTGTCTCACTCAGTATATAGAAAACCGACACATACAAACAGATACTTAAATGCAAACTCACATCACCACCCAGCCCAACTCTTCTTAGTTGCCAAATCCTTAGCTCACCGATCACAAACCCTAACAGGCAAAGAACATTTGCAACAAGAAACCAAGCTCCTTCGGAACGTTTTACTTTCACATGAATACAACCAAAACATGATCCGGCGGGCCCTAAATAAACAACACAACCTGGAAAGAAAGACGTATACTACAAAAACATTTCTCCCATATATAAAAGGCATCACAGACAAAATAAGAAGACTTCTAGGAATACACCAAATTTAGACCATTTACACAACGAACCAAAAAAATAAAGATATTCTACCAACACTAGAAGACACTATAGCGTAAGAAGACCGAGGTGTATATGAAATTCCGTGTCAGAACTGCGGCCCTTCATACATAGGCCAAACAAATAAGAAAAGCACTGCCAGAACAGACGAGTACAAAAACGCCGTAAAACAAAAATCCACCACCTCTTCTCTATCACAGATACCCGAAAAACCACTACTACATATATATATATATATATATATATATATATATATATATATATATATATATATATATATATGTATATATATATATATATATATATATATATATATATATATATATATATATATATATATATAAATATATATATGATACATTAATATTCCGGGTTTCAATCCGTTCGTCTAACAATAAATTATCACGACGTTTCATCAAAATCTCATTGGCATTTTTAAGTTCTCTTGCTGAAGTTGTTACTCGATATTGCCGTTAAAAATAGGGTTCAAAGATTATATTATTGCAACATTCACCATTCTCATGCATAACAGGATCCTTCTCTGTCACGTGTTTGTCAGGTAAAGTATGAGAGAGAAAGAAAAAAATTTAAAGTACTTTCGTTTCGAGCCTGATAACAGATTTTGGGTCCGTTTTTCCTTTTATGAGGCATCTAATCTTATCATACGGGGGGAAATTTGCAGATAAAAGCTTAAAATGAAGTGATTGAAGAAGTCAGGGAAATATTTCCATTAATAAGAAATTTAAAAAGAAATTAGGTAAACAGCACCCTGGCTGCACGTAAATTAAGGATCTAAAGATATATAGTTTTAATATACCATTGATAGCCAAATAAAAATAAGAAAAAAAACCTCAATGCGTAAGCAATTGGCAACGTTGGTTATGATGAGCTTGTGAGCCATACTTTCCGTACGACTTTGACTTTGAACTATCAAAAAAAAATTAGGCTCTTCTAAACGAAAGAGAGAAGAAAATTGACTAAAAAAGTGTAAGAACTTATTTTCATAATTAATTTTACGTAAATATTCCAGTTAAAAATTTTCATATTAAAGGATTTACAGGCTCTGAGGGTACAAAAACTATATTCTTGTAAAATATTTCCAAAGCATAAGAAAAACTCAAGGATTCGCTTGCATCAATTTTAACTAAAGTTAAAACCATAATTCTTATTTTTTGGTAAAAGATTTGAACGAAAAATGGGTTTAGAGGAAATTTTAATAGTTAGCATAAATCTCTTTCAGTCGGCGATATTGTTAAATAAATGCAGTCCTTGCTATATCGAACATAAATTTAGTCTCAATATCTCTATATAAGAGACGCCGAAAACATCCTTTCACGTTAAGCAAATCGAATTGATGTCACATTTTCTAAAAATTACGCAAAAATATAAATTCCCAACTTTGTCCCATAAAAGCAGACCAAACTTTTAACACTCACTTCTCAAGTTTCAGTTTTTTGTCTATTCACGTTTCTTTAAATTTCCCAAAATCCGAAAGATACCTTTCCAACTTTACAAGGTGTAACAATCCAGATCAGCATTTAGAAAAAGAAGTTAAAGTCAGTTAGTTCGAGCACGAATGACCAAAAAATAGAAGTCAGGTTCACTAAAAAGGTCTTAAAGTTAGAATTGGTCTGTCATGTCATGGAATCTAAAACATATATGTAATTGTCAATTTGTCTCATATTTTTGACAATGTAATATATTTTATAACAAATATCAAGTAAACGTTTCTATAAGAAAATTTAGTATAAAAATTGAAAGTGAAGCTAGTGAAGCAACAAGAAAATATGATTTTTTTTTAGAATTTGAACATAATATTTCATATTTAATAGTTAAATAAGTTGCAGTTTTTAACTAGATAACATGAATTAGTAGTTAGTAGACAGGTCAAATTTTCTTCTACTTTGTAGTAAATCAGACAGAAAAAGTTGTTTTGAAAGTTGATCTTTAAGCAATTTATATTTATAATTCGAAAGAGTCTATACATGAGAATTAAAAATAAATAGGTATCTGCTTAAGATATACGATAATAATTATTTATAATTTTGTAAAATAATTCTGCTTTCAGTTTCAGATTGGAAGATCTCACGTAACAATTTATTACTTGCATACCTTGGCATGACTACAGTCTGTCAAGTAAGAACATATCCGTGATAATTCATATTTGGTAGATACGATTCTAGCGATTCAACAAAAAATCGGTAGAGAGAACCTTTTTCTACGACGGATTTTAGTAAAAGTATTAGTCGATTCCGAACTTTCCTCGAAATTACGTAAAATCAAAAATGAGTCACTTGTTTACGCGTTGGTTCGAGGCAGTCTTTCTTTATTCCCATCCAAAGAGGCCTAAAATGACACATTGTCGGTGCCACTAAATATATTAAAAAGTCGGTGTCGTTTGTAAAGCAGTGCGAAAACCATTTTAACCAGACGAAAAATGTCGACAGCTTTCCAAAAGTAGTAGGCAAAGTCACTCTGAGAGTCAAAAAACGAATCGAGTCTTTGTTCTCACGGGACCCGAAATTGACGCTGCGTCAAGGAGCGGTAAAATTAAGAAAATACGGTTTGAATATGTCCCATGAAACCATTCGACAACATCTTTGTGCTCATAATGTCCAATTCTGAAGTACGTTGAAGAAATCTTTACCGGATGAAAATCACGTGGCAAAGCAGCTCTCTTGGGCCCACGATAAGATACTAGAGTGGTCCTCACAATCTCCGGACGCGAATCCTACTGAAAGCGTTTGGTCCCTTGTAAAGAGAGAGCTCAGAGGAAAGACTCTGAGGACTTTGGCTCAGTTGTCGCGATATTCGAAAAATTTGCAGCGTATGTAGAAAATCTCGTCAACAGCATGCCTCGCAGATACCAGGCGATTATTAATGCAGAAGGCGATTGGACAACTTATTAAGGTAACTGCGCCATTGTTAGAACACCAAATAATACAATGATGGTAAAAAATGTTCTAGAAACACATTTTTTCAAGAATACGGGCGGTTAAGTTCTTATTTAACAGGGTATAATTTTGAAAATTTTATTCTGAAATATTTACAGTGTTTAAGATTTTTTTTTACTTTGGGTACACCAAGTTGCCAAAGTTAAAACAAACCATGTTATTAATTCGTAAAGAATATTTCTTGCCTTAAGTTCATTTACTATAATAATTTAGTAAAAAAAAAACTTGGTAAAAATTGTATATCATCTTTTCTAATACTCGTAAATTTTGTAATGTTTAAGTAATTTTTCTGTCAAAGGTAATGCCAAGATACTTAACTTGAATGGAGTAATGTACTGTTTTATGACGGACCTGTAATTTTGTTTCTGGGAATATGTTGCTTCCTTAGAAAAATAAAAAACTTTTTTTTGTCAGGATTTAATTTAATGTTTCAATTTGTCATCCAGTGGTCAAGTAAATTGTTAGCTTACCGAGGCACCATAATTCTAGATTCTTTGATATAATGTTTTTTTTATGGGTCTAGCACACGTCCTGCAGGGAAATCTTTAAAGTGCTACAGGAGCGACTCGTATGCGGAGAAAGCGATTCACGTTGGTCTTGCATCGCTGTAAATTTTACTCGATGGGAAACACATTCCTGGGCAAATTATTCTAAAGGGATCAGGTTCTCCATATAAAAAACTGCTTGAAAGGAGTTATACGAGGAGTAACAAGCCGAACTTCGTATGGATGCGAAGTATTAACGTTCCAATGAATCAAGGGCACCGGCCATTCCGGGTCTCCAGACTTATATTGTCCACAAACAATGAAGTCGGAAAAAAGTTTGCCACTAGCGCGTTACCTTGCAGTACACAGCCTAAACCATTAAATTTGGAACAATATTATGTAGCAGAGAATATCTATAATCTATAATATATATAAAATGCAATATCTCTCTGTCTGTCTGTCCATTAGTGCGTTTATCAGGCGAGAACCACTTATCCGATTTAGGTGTCTTTTTTTAAATTCATACATATATTCTTTGGCCAGGTTATATAGTAATAATAATAATAATCTATATCTATAATATATGTAAAATGCAACGTCTCTCTGTCTGTCTGTTTGTCCGTTAGTGCGCTTATCCCTCGAGAACCACTTATCCAATTTACGTGATTTTTTAAATTCATACATATGTTCTCTGACCAGGTTATATAATATTAACAATAATCTATATAATATATATAAAACGCAACATCTCTCTGTCTGTCTGTCCGTTAGTGTGCTTATCATTCGAGAACCACTCATCCGATTTACGTGATTTTTTTAAAATTCTTAATTTAATATATGTCAAAAAAGATCTATAATATATATAAAACGTAACGTCTCTCTGTCTGCCTGTCTATCCATTACTGCGCTTAGCACTCAAGAACCACTTATCTGATTTACGTGTTTTTTTTTTATAAAATACAAAGGAAATAAACAGAGACAAAATACTACTCAGTATATATCACCACTACACCAAACACTTTATTTTTGCACTCGACGCGCGTTTCGCTAACCATGTTAGCTTCACCAGGAGCGATGACTGACTGAGACAAAATGCTAATATGTAGGAAAAAAGATGGAAGTTTAGCAATAAACTTCGCAGAAAGACTGAATAGATGGAGGGAATACTTTAAAGAAACACTAAATGGAAATGAAAATGATTTGAATGAGAAATAGGAAGCAAAATTAACTGAAGGGCAGGAGGCGACAAATAAACCCTGCAAAGAAGAAATAAGAGAAATACTCAGAACCTAAAAAAAAATAAAGCCTCGGGTGGAAATTGTAGAATTGACTATGTAGATCTGGAAAAAGAAATATGCCGGTTGGTGCAAGAAATATGGGAAACAGAAAAGATGCCAGTGAGTTGGAGAGAGTCGCTCATTTGTCCAATATACAAAAAAGGAGAAAAAACTATATGTGCTAATTATAGACCAATAGCCTTACTGGATGTCATGTACAAGATAGTAGTGTTGACTATCAAAAACAGACTAGCAGAGCAAGCCGAGTCTATTCTGGGAGAGTACCAGTGTGGATTCAGGAAAAATAGATCGGTTACAGACCCGATATTTTCGATTAAGCAAATCAAAGATAATAGCTTAGAACAAAATTTGGCACTACACTTGGTCTTTGTGGATTTCAAAGAAGCATATGACTCTGTAAATAGAGAAGGACTTTACAAGATAATGGAAGAACTAAAAATTCCAAGTAAATTGATTCGCATGGTGAGAATGACCCTGAATGACACAGAAAATAGAGTGTTGGTTGAGGGCAAAGTATCAGACAAGTTTAAGGTGAAGAGAGGATTAAGACAGGGGGAACCAGTGTCGACATGTCTTTTTAATTTGGTACTAGAGAAAATAATCCGGGAGTCAGAAATAAAAACAAATGGAACGATATACCAACAAACCTGCCAATGCTTGGCCTATGCGGATGATGTAGCAGTGATTGCAAGCGCAAAAGAGAACCTCAAAAAAGCCATAAGTAGGATAGAAGAAAGGTGAAGGATGAGAGGACTAAAGATAAATGAGGAAAAAACAAAATACATGGATATTACAAAGAAGAAGAATAATAAAAACAACAAAGGTTTAGATATAATAAACAACTTAGGGAAAAGATATATGTTTGAAAACGTAGACAAATTTAATTATCTAGGAGTAACAATAACAGAGAGTGGACAAGAAAGGACGGAGATACAAGAAAGAATAGCGAAAGGACAGAGATGTTTGGGGGCAAAGAATCCAATATTGAAATCAAAGAATGTATCAAGAAAAGCAAAAGAAAGAATATATACGACAGTTGTCAGACCCACGGTGACATATAGATGCGAAACATGGAAACTGAATGCAAGAGAAAAGGAGACGTTGGAGGTGTGGGAAAGGAAAGCTTTGAGAAGAATCTGCGGAGGAAGGAAAGAAGAGGGATTGTGGAGAAGAAGAACAAGCTACGAATTAAAATGCCTATATACGAAACCCCTTATAAGCCAAATCATAATAAGCCAGAGATTAGGGTGGTTGGGACACGTGGCAAGGATGAAGGAAAAAAGAGAGGCAAAGCAAGCCCTAATAAGAGGAGTGGTTGGAAGAAGAGGCAAGGGTAGACCTCGATCTACATGGATTCAGGGAGTAAAGCAAGATCCGAAGTTGATGGGAATCCCGCACTGGGAAAAGCTAACAGGAGACAAAAAGAAGTGAAGACAAGTATGCAACCAAGCCATGGACCTCTAAGGCCCCTTGAGCTATATAATAATATAAAGATAACGAATAAGCAGTGACGATAAAGGCGAATCAAGTCCACGCGAGCGGAGCCGCGGGCACGGCTAGTACATAATAAATGTGTGATAAATAAATGTTAAATAGAACCAGAGCAAGGAGCGAGTCCTAATTAGGATGGTAGTAGACAGTTTATGTTCATTAGAGACTAACAGATCTATTCTGGAGAAAAAGAAATAAAATTTTAACCCGGCGTCAATGACGTGAAAATAATTACGCAGATAATGACACCGGGTCATCATGACCCGGATTTTATCGACAAATTTTCACCAAATTAAAGGAGACGCCTTAATTTTAATATGTATTTATTAAATAAGGCTTCTTTGTATTTGTGGTAAGATAGAGCCTCGTGTGAATATGCCCCAGCCTCATTGGCGCCGGGTTAATAAATTACACCAAATTTAGTTAGTCGGACTTGCACAATTAGTGTTCCGTACGTTGATTACTTTTAAAATAAAAATTTTTGTTACGGAGGTATAATATGATCAATAACTTCACAAAACACAACCCAAATGAGTTTTCAACAAAGTTTTTTTCCCATTTTTACTGAAAACCAATGACCTTGAAATTTTTGCTTTTTTTATATACTAGATAAATTATTAAAGGTAATGCACTCGTGATAATTTTCGTTCAATTTACACCCCGTGGAGAATATTTCAGAATTTTTTTAAAATTTTTTGAACAGTACTTTTCGCGATAAGGGAGGTGAGACAGCGATTTTTCGCAATTTTTAAAAAATAATATAAAGAAAAGTGAGCGCAAGTATTATATTATACAGGGTGCTCCATATGTATGGAATAATAATTCCACTGCATTTAATAATCAGTGTATCAAAAAAATGTTTAACCAAAAATTACAGGGTGTTATGGTATAAGGCACACATGCTGGCGTGGACAATAAATGTTTTGATCTGTCAGTTCTAAGAAATTACGCCATCTTAAAGTTTTTTAAATGGAAATATATTATTTTATTTTTGAGACTTACTAAAAATTATCGTTTGTCTAACATACCATTTGTCTAAATTGAACTGTGTTTTAATTATTAATATTTGAAATTAATGAGATCAAATTTAAAAAATTTTCTTTAAGCTGGCTTGTGTCAAACATTTACTGTCAGGTAACGACTGAACGCTTCAAAAATGATTTATTGACGAAAACGTTTATTGCTGCATTTTGTGAAACTGCAAATTGAGCGTAATATAATGGTACATTTAACAGAAACTGGAAGAATCACTTTGTTAATGATGGTTGGTTACGGAGACCGTAGAAGAACACAACAGGAGGTTTGTGATCTTTTTAACGCAAACTATCCGAATCGAGAACTATTACCCAATCCATAGTTAGCAAAACATTAAAATGATTTAGACAATCAGGTCATGTTAAGGATCCTTCTAAATCTGGACTTCCAAAAGTTAAAACAAGCGATGATAAAAACATAAATGTTTTATTGGAAATTACCGAAAATCCCCACACAGCCACTCGTCAGCTTTATCTAGACCACAACATAAGTAGAGGTACCTTAAGTCGTATACTAAATGAAGAAAAATTGCATTCATAAATATCCATTCTATTGCAAGAAATATCTGAAGATGACTATGATAGATGCGTTGAATTTTGCGAGGTCATGATGGAACGAATCAATAATGATCAAAACCTAATTCATAATATTGTTTTTTTTTTCTAACGAGGTCACATTTTGTCTTAACGGAAGACTGAACAGGCATAACTGCCGGTACTGGTCTAATGAGAATCCCCACTGGATAATCGTCAGTCATTCTCAAAGACTACAAAAGATAAACGTGCGGGCAGGGATTTGTGGACGTCATATCATTGGTTCCTTTTCTATCGAGGGAAATCTTGCAGGAGAACGGGATTTACATTACTCCAAGAGCAAGTTATTCCAGCTCGTGCAGGTCTTTTTCCCGATGAAAATAATTTGGATACCCCTAACAGGAATCTATGGTATCAAATCAATGTTCGTAGATATTTGGATGCAATTTTTCCTAATCGATGGATAGGCAGAATAGGTACTGTAGAATGTTGCACTGACTTAGCCGTTACTTGATGGATATCCATAATAACTAGGAATAAAAATTTAAACAACTGTTTAAGATCACCACTTATGTTTATTATATTAATGCTGAAAATTGTTTCGACACATTGTGTCTTCTTCTGGAGCACGATGTAAATTAACTAACAAAGTATATTACAAAATATATAATTTACCTAGTTACAAGTACTAAATTCAATAACAATATTTACCTAGAACAAGTTCAATAAAAGTTGGGGAAGGTCTCCTTTGACACCTCCCGCGATGACATAGTAGTTTTTTTTACTTCCGATTTCACCCTCCAAAACTAATCCCTTAAATCAAAATTTAACTTTCAAATCTACACAGCCATCAATTCCTATATTAATGCTAAATTTCAACTTTCTATGTGAAATAGTTTCGAAGAAAATGGGGTGTGACAGACGGACGAACAGACGGACAGACAGATGGACAGACAGACGGACGGACAGACCGAAGTGGCCTTATAAGTATTCTGTACGGAGCACTAAAATTAACGTTAACAAACGTTAACTAGATTGAGTCTGGTTGGGTAATATACGGTAGCTTTCAAATCGAATTGTATTAGATTTCTTTAAAAAAAAATTTTTCATTATTTTTCGAAGTCGATAAATAAACTGGTTTATAGTTATCAACTAGTTACTATTTCTTCCTTTTAAGAATTAATTCATAATTGGAATTTCGAACATATCAGTTTTTACAATAATTTTTATGTCCTCTAATAATAACATTTGAGAATTTTCAAAAGTTTATTCGTCTTCGTCATGTAAAAAATTTATAACGCTAATAGAAAAAATCAGTAAAAATCTTACCATTTTCCACTATTCCTCTCACTTTTGGACATGGCTTTGTGGCACTGTGATTAACAAGTGTCTGGGGCCAACAGGTCCATTGGTCACATATTTCAGGACAGAACCCTGAAAAAAAAAATTAAATCAAAACTATTACTTACATGAATATTATATATATATATATATATATATATATATATATATATATATATATATATATATATATATAGATGTGTGTTTGATTATCGGGAAATGGTCTGGACTGTAAATAAAACTCTTTTCTTCTTTAATAATCAATATTTCGTTATTGTTTGATAACTTCTACAGGAGTAACTACAATATTGATACACGGATTAGGTATATTAAAAACAATATTATTTTTCGTCTACGTATTAAAATCTTGAAACAGACATGAACAAACGAATAAATAAATAAAACAATGTACGAAAATGCGAGTTAGTCCTCGAAATCAAAAGTCAACATCTCGATTTTTCTGCACGAACTGAGAGTAAACAGCCTCGGTGCATATATACTGACTTGAATTCCAAATGAATGGAAAAAACAGCAATAAAAAAAAGACTTAATTTACTTATTTTATACCAAGAGGTGACAAATTTTGAACTATTAATGTTGTAACAACTGTAAATGATTAATGAACATTGATTATGTTGCTGTAGTTGATTATGTTGCTAAGTTGACTGAAACTCTACAGTACGCCATTTAATAGATGGCATTTGGGAAATATCATAAGAATTTGGTCATTTTGGCGCCATATCTATGTTAGGCCGAGAACTTTTTGAACAACCCTCATATAATTTAAAATCCGAGACGCCACAACACCCAGCTACCAGCACTTTCTAAATAACACTATTAAACCTATACCAAATTTATCGATCCCCTTCGCTTTAGCCTAGTATAGTAGTGAAGAAATGCACACATTTCTAACGTCGTTTTTTATGACTACCCCGAATAAATACTTAGAGGAAAGGGGTATTACTAATTTTAACAAAAAAACAAAATATTTTCAAAAAAATAGTTTTTCGGTTTCAGTAACACAAGAAATTAAACTGAAGATAACACTACGTGGTGAGATCGAAAAGTTCTCGGACCAACGCAAAACCTGAGATAGTTATGAGTTGCGTTGATCGATGGCGATAGATATAACCCTAACAGCGCTACGTTTCAAGTTCGCTCAGTTTGTTCTGGATGCACGTTTGCGTAAAAGTTTAATTGTGTTCCACTGTGAATTTTAAAGTGGATACGAAGTTTAGCTATTGCAAACACCGAGATAGAAAGAGTTCAAACCTATAAATATCTTGGAATCTGTATGTAATAAAGGAGAAATCAAACTTCAGAAATATGAACAAGAATAGAAATCGCTAGAACATCGTTTGTGTCCCTAAGACATTGTAGGAAATTTGAGTACTTTGGCAAGTAATGAGAGGATCTAAATATGCTCTGCTACGGGTAATAATCCAGGAAAAACAAAGGGAAAATGAAGTGTTGCACGACGTTGAATTTCATCGTTGAAAAACCTACGAGAGTGGTTTGGTTGTGGCAGCATCAAATTGTTCCAAGCGGCTGAGAGCAAAGTCCGAATAGCGATGATGATTACCAACCTGTGATAGAAAAGGACTTTAAGAAGTAGAATAATAAAAATTTTCCCGTATGTTGCGAATCTTTGCCGGTCACTGCATATATAAATATAAATGCATTCGTGACCAATTATTAAGAACAGGCATATAAGAATGAATGGAGTATCCTTAAGTTTTCGAAGTTTAATAATTCCGAAATTTTTTTTAGTTACAAATATAATTCCTAAGCCTACTATATATTCAAATTTAAATTATTTATTTAATTTAAATACAAGGCCGAGCCTACCTTCATCATAAAAGTATTATAAACAAAATTACAAACTTTTCTTTGTTAGATACTATATCTGATACCTTCTGTAACCCAGATAGTCAGAGAAGTAGTGGACGATGACTCCTAGTTATATAATCTAAATAAATACATATCTACCACAAGCACAAACACATATCTACCACAAGAAATTAATTATATGAGAGCCTCTAGCTAATTTGTTTAAAAAATTTATATTTATATAATGGCATCGCCTTTAATTAAGAGACCTGGATCCATAATAATTTTGGTTACACACATTACATTCCTTACAGTTTAACGGTGTCTAGTTCGTATAACTAGGAAAGCAAATTTTTTCAATCTGTCGACAGTAATCAGAATATCAAATAGCAATAAATGACTTCAAAATTTATCAATAAATCGATACCTATTGATATATTAAAAACTATAGACAGTTATCGATATATCACTAATATTGATAACTATCGATATATCAATAGTTGTCAATAAATATCGAGATATATATCTATAATCTATAATATATATAAAATGCAACGTCTTTCTGTCTGTCTGTCCGTCTGTCCGTCTGTCTGTCTGTCTGTCTGTCCGTTAGTGCGCTTATCACTGGGGAACCACTTATCCGATTTAGGTGCTTCTTTTTTAAAAACATACATATGTTCTCTGGCCAGGTTATAGGCTATATTTTATTACGTTAGATAACATAAGAAATAAGCAGTGACGATAATAGTGAATCAAGTCGAAAAAAAGTTTGCCGCTAGCGCGATCTCTTGCAATACACTGCCTAAACCATTAAATATGGAACATGTAGCAAAGAATACCTCTAATATATATAAAACGCAACGCCTCTCTGTCTGTCTGCCTGTCCGTTAGCGCGCTTATCTCTCTAGAACCACTTATCCGATTTACGTGTTTTTACATTTGTTCTCTAGCCAGGTTATCTATAATCTTCTATAATACATACATAAAATGCAACGTCCCTCTCTGTCTGTTCGTTAGTGCGCTTATCATTCGAGAACCACAGCGATTTACGTGTTTTTTTTTTTTTAAATTCATATATGTGTTCTCTGGCCAGGTTATTTAATAATAATAATCTATATAATATATATAAAACGCAACCTCTCTCTGTCTGTCTGTCTGTCTATCTGTCCGTTAGTGTGCTTATCATTCGAGAACCACTCATCCGATTTAAGTATTATTTTTTTAAATTCTTCATTTAATATATATCAAAAAAAATCTATAATATATATGAAACGTAACGTCTCTCAGTGCTGTTCATTAGTGCGCTTAGCACTCAAGAACTACTTATCCGATTTACGTGTTTTTTTTATAAAATACAAAGGGAATAAACAGAGACAAAATGCTAATATGTAGGAAAAGGTGGAAGTTTAGCAGTAAGCTTGTCAGAAAGACTGAATAGATGGACGGAATACTTTAAAGAAACATTAAATGGAGATGGAAATGAGGAGTTGAATGAGAAATAGGAAGCAAAATTAACTGAAGGGCAGAAGGGAATAAACAAACCCTACAAAGGAGAAATAAGAGAAATACTCAGAACCCAAAAAAAAATAAGGCCACGGGTGGAAATTGTATAGCAGCAGAAATGATAAAAGCTGGAAGAGTAGATCTGGAAAATGAAATATGCCGGTTGGTGCAAGAAATATGGGAAACAGTAAAGATGCCAGTGAACTGGAGAGAGTCGCTGATTTGTCCAATATATAACAAAGGAGAAAAAACTATGTGTGCTAATTATAGACCAACACCCTTACTGGATGTCGTGTACAAGATAGTAGCGGTGACTATCAAAAATAGACTAGAAGAGAAAGCCGAGTCTATTCTGGGAGAGTACCAGTGTGGATTCAGGAAAAATAGATCCGTTACAGACCAGATATTTTCGATTAAGCAAATCCAAGATAATAGCTTAGAACAAAATTTGGCACTACACTTGGTCTTTGTGGATTTCAGAGAAGCATATGACTCTTTAAATAGAGAAGGACTCTACAAGATAATGGAAGAACTAAAAATTCCAAGTAAATTGATTCGCATGGTGAGAATGACCCTGAATGACACAGAAAATAGAGTATTGGTTGAGGGCAAAGTATCAGAAAAGTTTAAGGTGAAGAGAGGATTAAGACAGGGGGATCCAGTGTCGACATGACTATTTAATTTGGTACTAGAGAAGATAATCCGGGAGTCAGAAATAAAAACAAATGGATATACCAACAAACCTGCTAATGCTTGGCCTATGCGGATGATGTAGCAGTGATTGCTAGAGCCAAAGAGAACCTCAGAAAAATGATAATAGAAACAACAATATAATAAACAACTTAGGAAAAAGATATGTGTTTGAAAAAGTAGACAAATTTAATTATCTGGGAGTAACAATAACAGAGAGTGGACAAGAAAGGACGAAGATACAAGGAAGAATAGCGAAAGGACAGAGATGTTTGGGGACAATGAATCCAATATTGAAATCAAAGAATGTATCAAAAAAAGCAAAAGAAAGAATATATACGACAGTTGTCAGACCCACGGTGACATATGGATACGAAACGCCGAAACTGAATGCAAGAGAAAACGAGACGTTGGAGGTGTGGGAAAGGAAAGCTCTGAGAAGAATCTACGGAGGAAGGAAAGAAGAGGGACTGCGGAGAAGAAGAACAAACTACGAATTAAAATGCCTATATACGAAACCCCTTATAAGCCAAATCATAAGAAGCCAGCGATTAAGTTGGATCCGTGGCAAGGATGAAGGAAGAAAGACAAGCAAAGCAAGCACTAATAAGAGGAGTGGTTGGAAGAAGAGGCAAGGGTAGACCTCGATCTACATATGGATTCAGGCAGTAAAACAAGATCCGGAGTTGATGGGAATCCGGGACCGGGAAAATCTAACAGGAGACAAAAAGAAGTGGAGACAAGTATGCAACCAAGTTGTGGACCTCTAAGATCCCTCGAGCTCAATATATATATATATATATATATATATATATATATATATATATATATATATATATATTATATATTTATATATATATATATATATATATATATATATATATATATATATATAATATATAACAGGAGACAAAAAGAAGTATCCCTCGAGCTCATATATATATATATATATATATATATTATATATATATATATATATATATATTTATATATATATATATATATATATATATATATATATATTATAGATACATCGATAGATCAATATGAGTATAGTTACAGATATATTAATAACTATTTTTTTTTATGGGTATAGCACCCGTGAAGCAGAGAAATCCCTAAAGCACTACAGGAGCGACCCTTGTGTAAATTATACTCGGTGGGAAACAAAGTCCTCGGCAAATCACTCCAAAGGGATAAAATTCTCCATACAAAAGACTGATTGAAAAGGGTTGTACAAGGAGTGACAAGCTGACCTTCATACGAATGTGAAGTATTAGTGCAACGTATATTTTCAGCATGCACTACTCTACAGAATTCCCAGCTTTTCGGTAACTATCGATATATTGCTAACTATTGATATAAAGATATATTAAATTTATCGATAAGTAGTTTACCATCAACTATTGATGGGTGAAAACTATTATCGAGCAACCCTAGTTATAACTACCGTCTTATTAACTTTTTTAACTGAATTTCTTATTTCAAATGTATTTTTTGTAATTTCAGCATAAATATAATATACGTAAAGAGAGCAGGGTCTCTTTTTTTAAAAAAATCAAGAGTATTGCGTTTAGAGAAAAATTACAGTAAGTGTTTTTGCAGTGTTCAGAAACATACTATTAAAGAGCTGATATTCGATAGATTCAATCATTATGACATCTAAGCATATCTGAGAAAAGTAAATGTTCTCCTTAAGAAAAATTGGGGAAATAATAATATTACAGGTAAATCACGATCATATATTCTGTTGGTATCATCCAACAGAAAATAATAAAATAGGAAAACATTTTCATACAAAGTATCTTCAACATCAGTGATTTTAAATAATTGTGTGTTCTTGTTTTATCTTATACAAGCCGTCCCGCGGCTAATCTCGCGTGGACTTGATTCACTATCATTCCTTATGTTACCTAACGTTATAAAATATATCCTATAACTTGGCCAGAGAACATATGTACTTCATAAAAAAAACACGTAAATCAGGTAAGTGGTTCTCGAATGATAAGCATAATAACGGACAGACAGGCAGACAGGCAGACAGAGAGACGTTGCGTTTTATATACATTATATGAATTATTATTATTATTATATAACCTGGCCAGAGAACATATGTATGAATTACAAAAAAAAACACGTAAATCGAATAAGCGATTCTCGAGCGATAAGGGCACTAACGGACAGACAGACAGACAGAGAGACGTTGCGCTTTATATACATTATATAGATTATTATTATTTATTATTATTATTATATAACCTGTACAGAGAACATATATATGAATTACAAAAAAACACATAAATCGGATAAGTGATTCTCGACTGATAAGCGCACTAACGGACAAACAGATAGACAGACATTGCATTTTATATATTATAGATTATTGTTATTATTATATAACCTGGAAAAAGAACATCCGTATGAATAAAAAAAAACACATAAATCGGATCAGATTTTTTTTTTTGGAGTGATAAGCGCACTAACGAACAGACAGACAGAGAGACGTTGCATTTTATATATATTATATTCTTTGCTACATGTTATTGTTTCATATTTAATGGTTTAGGAAGTATATTGCGAGAGAACGCGCTAGCGGCAAACTTTTTTCCGACTTGATTATCGTCACTGCTTATTCCTTATTTACCAAACGTAATAAAATATATCCTATAACCTGGTCAGAGAACATATGCATATTTTTTAAACAAAAGGCATGTAAATCGGATAAGTGGTTCTCGAGTGATAAGGGCACTAACGGACAGACAGACAGACAGACAGAAAGACGTTGCATTTTATATATATTTTAGATTTACCCAATTGTAAATTTGTTCTCCCTTCTTGCCAGAATAATTATTGTGTCTGAACAAAATTACATACAAACATTTTAAAAGTTGATTAAAACAAACATGTTTGCTTTTAGTTGGGTTTGTTTAATTACAACTGTAATATATCATTTTTAATGACTGTTACTTTCCATGGAATGGATGAGACAAAAAATAAATTCATTCTTTTTATAAAAAGGTAAGTATATATTGTTGATGTTTTATCTTGACAAACACCAAAGACTTTTAAAAGTAGTAAAGAGAACTCTTTAACTAAAAAACCGTAACATAAAATATTATATGTGATCTAGGAGTTTCTAGTTATTGTGGCAAACAGTGTAGACAATTGATCAAAATTATTATTTGCAAATTTTGAAATAATTTAACCAGAACAATTGAAGAAATTTTTTTGTAAATATTTCTTTATCGTTATAAAAATTTAGGCCCAAAAAATAGAATATACTCTATATCGTTGGCAAACAGCGAGTCTCAGTTATACAATATCATTAGAAGAATGGATAAAGTAGAACTCTGCAAGCTGTTTTTACAAATTTTACAAAAATAGAACATCTTTAAAGAAATCAGGAAAAAAAAACTGATGTAAGCAAAACATCTAGAAAAACATTCATAGATTATTTTATTTGTTCTTTTGTTACCTGGTTTTAAAATAATGTTACTATTTTTCCTTCTGTATATAGCTCATGGTTCTCTTATATTACCTCAAAGGGATACAAGTTTTGTTGATTGTATAATAAAATTGGAAAAGTCCTTTGGAGACATTAATAGAACAATTTTAATAGCATTGTCTACAGCTCAAGAAGATGACGGTGAGAATATTAATGATTTATACAGTACAATGTTCATCAAAGAATTGATTATTTACAGAAAATGGTCATTAGTAATAGTTAATCCTAAGAAAAGTGAAAAAATAATTCCAAAAATAAATGTACGTAATTTTATTCCAAACTATATTATGTATTTTCGTGATCAAGCAGAACTATACATATCCCTTGAAGACCTGAAATCTGTTGAAATTCTACATCCACACTCAAATTTTTTAGTTGTGTCATCTACTTATTTTAAAGAGGATGGATTAATAATAAAAGAAGTTTTTAACGTACTGTGTAAATATCAAATTCTAAACGCATTACTTTTGCTGGCGAATCCTAAAGAAAATAATACTTTCAATTTATTCACATTATTTCAGTTTAATAATGATCAGTGCTTTTACAATGTTGACCAAGATATAAAGTTAATAGATACTTGCAAAAATGGTATTTTTAAACGTAGTGTTCCATGGTTTAATCAAAACGTTCCAAAAATATTTAAATCTTGCGAACTACGAGTTTTATTTGGTGAAATGCCTCCCTACGTATTAAACATGAAAAATAATATCGTTTTTGATGAAAATGAATACACTAAACATGGCCAAGAAGTTGGACTCCTAACTAATATTTTTTCGCACATGAATATTTCATTGAGATTTATTAAATCGTATGGTATAGGCAACGTTTACAAGAATAAAACAATTACATTAGGATTAAAACGCTTGTTAGAAAATGAGGCCGATTTGGCAATTGGTGGTTATGCACAAGAATATGAAAGGAGCAAATTTTTTGACTTAAGTTTTCCTCATAGCTTTGAATCTTTAGTGTGGGTGGTACCTAATGATCGTGTGCTAACGGCTCAAGTGATTAGTATTGTTAAAATCATCCAAGATAAAGTATGGTATTTGATGGCTGTACTCATCATTCTATCTACTATAATAACAGTTTCAGTTGCCAGATGTACAGAAGAAGAACGAAGAATCTATAGACAACCAATTATGACTTTAATAAATATAACATTTACTATTATTAATATTTCTATAAACCACTTGCCAAAAAGTCTCAGATTAAGAATGATATTCACTTTTATTCTGTTTTTCGCATTTTCTTATAATACTGCGTATACCACATACATGACCAGTATTTTCACAAATAATAAGTACCAAGAAAAATATTTGACTAATCAAGATATTCTCAAATATAACCTAAATACTTACATTTCAACAAACAGCGATAGATTTTTTCAAGACGCAACAACTCTAGATTACAGATTAGTGGTAAAGTCTAAATTACGTGTTACTAAGGAATATGACGAGTGTTTAAAAGAAATTGCGTTTAATCGAAATGCAGCTTTTTTGATCCAAGAGGGATATATCAAATATAAAATAAATAATTACATTTCAAAACCTGATGGTGAATTGTTATTGACATATATTCCAGAAATTGTTGTGTCATATCCTTTAAACATTGTCATGCAAAGAGGATTTTGGGGTTACAGGCGCTTCAATAATCTAATTTTACATTCAGTTGAAAGTGGACTAGCTGACAGATGGATGAATGTTGTGAATTATTCTGACAAAAGCTTCGTTCGTAAAAATGCCAATAAAGGAGTGGAAAAGACATTAGATTTTAAAAGCGTAAAAAGTGTTCTAGTTTTCCTGTTAGTAGGATATTCCGTTTCAACAGCTGCTTTTATTTTAGAACTAGCATTTCATAAATATTAATATAATTAGATTGCTTTTACGAACTAAGTTGAGAATGTGGAATCTTTGGCACAATGATACTACTCAGTATATATCACCACTACACCAAACACTTTATTTTTGCACTCGACGCGCGTTTCGTTAACCATGTTAGCTGCTACCCTATTTATACTTAGCCTTACCCTTGAATTACTCAAACGGAACTAATGACATAGGCAAGGCCGTCAGTTCCGGTCAAGTAACCAGTAGAGGGGACTATAACGAATAGGCCCTCTGTCTTTATTTAAACTACTTTTACATTTTATGATTTCCATACTTTCGTATGCGTTCAACAATCTCCTATCAGATACATTTTTTATTAATCTTAGATTATCTAATGTTACAGTATGATCAGCTTCAAGGGCATGTTCGGCAATGCTAGACTTTTCTGTTCTACTGTATTTTAAGTGTGCTAAATGTTCTTTAAATCGTGTTTTAATTGACCTTCTAGTTTGCCCAACATAATTTTTGTCACAATCATTACAACTGATTTCATAATTTCCACTTTTCTCACAATTAGGAATCTTATCTTTGGGATTTCCTAAGATATTCCTCACATTGTCTGATGACTTATAGACTAAACCCCCCCCCCCCCCCCAAAAAAAAAAAAAAAAACCACTTGGTGAGGCCTACCTTATTAAATACCTTATTGAGTCCCTTGCTATATTTCGGATTATATGGTATGGAGACATACTTGGTGTTATTTTCTTCCTGTGTAAAAAAGGTGGAATTCTGAATATTAAACCTAAACTCATCGTCATAACCATTAACTCTAGTTATATTTCTAATACGATTCCTTTCTTTATTAAAGTTTACTCTATTCAGAGGGAGTGACCAAACGATGAACTAAAAAATGTAATGAGGCTAATTTATGTTGTTTGCAATGAAATGAATCATAAGGAATATATCTATGTGTTACTGTGTTCTTCCTATAGATATCAAATTCTAATCTATTATTATTTTTAATAATTAAAATATCTAGAAAAGGCAATTGTCCTTTGTTCTCAACTTCGTAAGTGAATTTAATGGAATCATACCGGCTATCTAATTTAGAAACAAAATCATCAATATTTGCTTTTTTTGTATCAAACATCGCGAAAATATCATCCACATACCTACAACATACTCTTGGGAAATATTCTAATTCTTGACTGGCTTCGATTTCAAACTTACTCATGAATAAATTGGCTACCCACAGCTGTTCCTTCTTTCTGAACATAAAATTGATTGTTATATTGGAAATAATTTTGTTCCATACAAAGCTTAGATAATGTTAAATATTCACGAATAGTTTCGTCTTCCAAGTCCTTCATTCTAAGTAATTCTTCGAGAATTTACCATTAAATACTTTCGCAGTGAAGAATTCGTTAGAATTCATTAATAAAACAAAAAATCTAGTTCTCAATGAAGGTGAAGTCTTAATTTCTTTTGATGTTAGATCTTTGTTCCCAAGTGTGCCAATTCCACAAACTTTAAAATATCTCGAAGAATTACTTAAAATGAATGACTTTGAAGACGAAATTATTCGTGAATATTTAACATTATCTAAACTTTGTATGGAACAAAATTATTTCCAATATAACAATCAATTTTATGTTCAGAAAGAAGGAACAGCTATGGGTAATTGCTTATCACCTTTCATAGCCAATTTATTCATGAGTAAGTTTGAAATCGAAGCCAGTCAAGAATTCGAATATTTCCCAAGGGTATGGTATAGGTATGTGGATGATATTTTCGCGATTTTTAATAATATTGATGATTTTGTTTCTAAATTAAATAGCCGGTATGATTTCATTAAATTCACTTACGAAGTTGAGAACAAAGAATAATTGCCTTTTCTAGATATTTTAATTATTAAAAATAATAATAGATTAGAATTTGATATCTATAGGAAGAACACAGTAACAGATAGATATATCCCTAATAATTCATTTCATTGCAAACAACATAAATTAGCCTCATTACATTTTTTAGTTCATCGTTTGGTCACTTTCCCTCTGAATAGAGGAGAGAAATCGTATCAGAAATATAACTAGAGTTAATGGTTATGACGATGACTTAGTAAATAAGCTAATAAATAGACATAAGTTTAGGTTTAATATTCAAAATTCCACCTTTTTTACACGCGAAGAAAATAACACCAAATATGTCTCCATACCATATAATTCGAAATATAGCAAGAGACTCAATCAGGTATTTAATAAGGTAGGCCTCACCTTAGTCTATAAGTGTTCAGACAATCTGAGGAATATCTTAGGAAATCCCAAAGATAAGATTCCTAATTGTGAGAAAAGTGGAATTTATGAAATGAGTTGTAATGATTATGATAAAAAGTATGTTGGGCAAACTAGAAGGTCAATTAAAACACGATTTAAAGAACATTTAGCACACTTAAAATACAGCAGAACAGAAAAATCTAGCATTGCCGAACATGCCCTTGAAGCTGATCATAATGTAACATTACATAATCTAAGATTAATAAAAAATGTATCTGATAGGAGATTGTTGAACGCATACGAAAGTATGGAAATCACAAAATGTAAAAGTAGTTTAAATAATGACAGAGGGCCTATTCCTTATAATCCCCTCTACTGGTTACTTGACCGGAACTGATGGCCTTGCCTATGTCATTAGTTCCGCTTGAGTAATTCAAGGGTTAGGCTAAGTATAAATAGGGTAGATTTGTAGTTTAGCTTTAGTCAATCATCGCTCCTGATGAAGCTAACATGGTTAGCGAAACACGCGTCGAGTGCAAAAATAAAGTGTTAGGTGTAGTGGTGAGTAGTGCTTTTACGAAGTAAAATTATAAAAACAAAGAGCAATATAAATAATTAGGTATCAAATACTAATTTTAAATTACATGAACTGTATTTTAAAAATGATTGTTTTTCATAAATTGAACATTCAAAGAGGACTTTAGAGTTACAGCGGGGTGAATAATTTCATATTAAATATCTTTGCAAGTGAACTGCTGACAAAATGGTGATAGTTCGATATTTTTTAGTCGTAAGTACTTATTTTTACGGTCAAATTCTGCACTTATTTAAATCACATGTCTCTAAAATTTGAACTTAGCATAATTTTAAGCGTTCCGTGCGGAACACTGTAGGATGACCTCGGTGTCTCAATGTCACACCCGATTTTCTCCGAAACTATTTGACATATAAAGTTGAAATTACGCATAAATATGCATATTGATGATCCAATTAGAATCGTATAGTTTTGAAAGTTAAATTTTGACTTAAGATGTTATTTTTGGAGGCAAACTCAAAAGTAAAATAAAAAATTCTACAAGGTCATCGAGTAGCGTGTCAAATGAATGCTTGTGAAAACACAAGTTCAAAAATATGTATGATGTTACAATCGAGCACACTTTTCTTTGTATCATTTTTAGAAAATTGTCAAAAATCCTGGTCTCCCCAGCCTATTTCTACTGATCAAAAAATTCTGGAATATTCTCCATAAAGTGTAAATTAAGCGAAAATTATTACGGGTACATTACGTTTGGTAACTTATCTGGTATAAAAAAAAACTATTTGACTTGACAATACGGTGTGCATTTTTTCGTAGAAAATTGTGAATTTAACCGAGACTAAGAGCTACGAAATATCAATACGTATTCGATGCAATCAGTAATATATTCATATACTTAGATGCCGTAAGCATTTAGCCAAACACAGATAAAATAAATTTGCATAATGACTGGTGACCAACGGATAGGTATCAGTCATTATGTAAATTTTATTATATAAATTAAATAATTTTATTTTCTATGATATATATAAAATGCAACGTCTCTCTGTCTGTCCGTTAGTGCGTTTATCACTCGAGAACCACTTATCTGATTTATGTGCTTTTTTTTAAAAGATACTTTTGTTCTCTGGTCAGGTTATAGGATATATTTTACTACGTTAGGGAACACAAGGAATAAGCAGTGACGATAATAGTGAATCAAGTCAGAAAAAAGTTTGCCGCTAGCGGGTTCTTTTTTTTTTTTTTTATTGGTCTAGCACACGTGCTGCAGGTAAGTCCCTAAAGCGCTCCAGGAGCGGCACGAGTGCGGAAAAAGCGATTCACGTTGTTCTTGAATCGCTGTAAATTGTACTCGGTGGGAAACACAGCGCTGGGCAAATTATTCCAAAGGGATGACGTTCTCCATATAAAATATTGCTTGAAAAGCGTTGTACGCGGAGTAACAAGCTGAACCTCATACGGATGCGAAGCACCAGCGCGACGTGTATTTCTAACATGCACCGCTTTGGGAGGAATTAAGCGGGCTACATCCTTCGAACACTTTCCATGAAAATACTTGTAGAACAGACTCAAGTCGCCAACCGTTCTTCGATGTTCCAGCGAATCAAGGCCGCCGGTCAATTCCGGGTCCCCAATCAGACGGACAGCTCTTCTCTGAACAGAATCCAACAAATGCAGTGTATGTTTGGGAGCGGAGCCCAAAACGTGGGAGCAGTATTCCATAGTTGGTCGAATTTGGGCTTTGTAAAGAATTAACAGTTGTTGTGGGGTGTAAAGCTTTCTGGTTCTAAATAATATTCCCAACTTTTTGAGAAGCTCTCCTTGCTATGCCTGCAACATGTTCATGCCAAGACATATTTGCTCCCAAACTAACGCCCAACAAATTGAGTGACGATGCTAGGGGAATGGAGTGCCCCGACATAACTATGTCGGGTTCAGCAACGTTAACTTTTTTATGCAATACGCTTCCTAAACCATTAAACATGAAACAATATCATGTAGCAAAGAATATAATATATAAAATGCAACGTCTCTCTGGCTGTCTGTCTCTCCGTTAGTGAGCTTATGACTTGAGAGCCATTTATCGGATTTACATATTTTTTACATTTGTTCTCTGGTCAGGTTATCTATAATCTTCTATAATATATATATAAAAATGCAACGTTTGTCTGTCTGTCTGCTTGTTTGTCCTTTAGTGAGCTTATCACTCGAGAAACACATATCTGATTTACGTGTTTTTTTTTTTAATTTATACATTTGTTCTCTGGCCAGGTTATCTATAATCTTCTATAATATATATAAAATGCAACGACTTTCTCTCCGTCTGTCTGTTTGTCCATTAGTGAGCTATCACTCGAGAACCACTTATCCGATTTACGTGTTTTTTTTTTTTAATTCATACATTTGTTCTCTAGCCAGGTTATCTATAATCTTCTATAATATATATAAAATGCAACGTCTCTCTGTCTGCATGTCTGCCTGTCTGTCCGTTAGTGCGCTTATCGCTCGGGAGCCACCTATACGATTTTTTTAAAAACATACGCATGTTCCATGGCCATGTTATAGGATATATTTTATTACGTTAGGGAATATAAGGAATAAGCAGCGACGATAATAGTGAATCAAGTCGGAAAAAAGTTTGCCGCTAGCGTGTTCTCTTGCAATATGCTGCCTAAACCGTTAAATATGGCACAATATCATGTAACAAAGAATACAATATATATAAAATGCAACGTCTCTCTATCTGTCTGTCTGTTCGCTTATCACTCGGGAACCACTTATCCGATTTACGTGTTTTTTTTTTAATTCATACATATGTTCTCTGGCCAGGTTAGATAATAATAATCTATATATTATAAATAAAACGCTACGTCTCTCTATCGGTCTGTCTCTCCGTTAGTGTGCTTATCATTCGAGAACCATTTAACCGATGTACATGTTTCTTTTTTTTTAATTTTTAACATAATATTTACCAAAAGATCTATAATATATATAAAACGTAACGTCTCTCTGTCTGTCTGTCCGTTAGTGTGCTTAGCATTCAGAAATCAATCATCATTATAAAATACATATGTTCTCTGGCCAAGTTATAGGATATATTTTGTTACGTTATGTAACATAAGGAATAAGCAGTGACGATAATAGTAATTCAAGTCCACGCATGCGGAGTTGCGGGCACGGCTAGTATTATTATATTGTTTTAAACTTTTACTACAAAGATTTCTCGCTTTTATATATCCTTGATAATTCTTACTTTGAAGATGAATACTTCAGCAATCACGGTAGGGAACACTAATTGTAAGAGTCGGACTTGCACTTATTTTATGTTAAAATTATAGCTTGGTCAATAATCTCGTGGTCATGCAGTATATACGAGGATGGATTGACAAATCTACAGAATAGCAAAAAATTCGCCATGACTGTTGGTAAGTGTAATTGTTGTAAAGGTTCTGTTCAAATTTTCAGCAGCTATCGTAAGTGATAGTCCAATATCGTGCAATGATAAATAATTTTTATTTAAAAAAGTGAACTAGGACCCAGAAGAAACTGAACTAAACAAAGTTCAGGGGAACTGCACCAGCATTCAAGACTTTTTATTACTGGATAAATAAATACTCGTATTAACATGGTTGTATGAGCAGTGTAGGTGCTGCGTATTCAGAACGCCCGAATAAGGTTTCTTCTGAAGAAATAGTCGATAAAATTCATGGTTTCGTTTTGAAAGATCGTCACATTATACTTCGTGAGATTGCTGAGATGATAGGCATCTCCTATGAACGGGGACATAATATTCTGCATGAAAGTCTAAAAATAAAAAAGTGCGCGATGGGAGCCGCGTTTGTTGACTTTAGACCAAAAACGCCCCAAGAAGGACATTTCGAAATCGTGTTCGGAAAAGCTGTAGCATAATCCGAAAGACTTCTTCTGTCGTTTTGTGATTGTGGACAAAACGTGGATCCACCGTTTTACCCCAGAGACAGAACGGCAGTCAAAACAGTGAATTGGCGAAGATTAAAATGCACCGAAATAAATGAAAACAGTTTTATTGTCAGGAAAAATAATGGCAACTGGTTTTTCGCAATCACAGGGTATCATCATGATTGACTATTTAAAAAATAGTAAAACTATGTGATTCTTATTACGCAACTTTAATACTTTTGCATAGGGAGTTGAAGCAGAAGCGACCAAGTTTAGCACCCAAAAAAATGCTCCTTCACCAGAACAATGAGCCTGGTCACACTTTGGCCGTTGCTATGAGGGGCTGGGTTTCGAAATAGTTTCCTAACCTCCCTTTTCCCCAGATTTGGTCCCTACTAACTTTTATGTTTCCTTACCTCAAAAACTGACTTGGTGGAGACATTTTCCTCGGATGAAGAGATTATCTGTTCTGTAAACGAGTATTATGTACAGTTCGAAACAATGTTTTTTTCTGAAGAAATAAAAAAAAATGGAATCCCGCTGGACCAAATATATTGCGCATAATTGAAATTATGGTGCAAAATAAATTTCTAAGTTATTTACTTTGTTTTTCACAAGAGTTTTCAATCCACCCTCGTATATACATAAATATATATACATATATATATATATATATATATATATAATATATATATATATATATGTATATATTTGTCGCATTTTAAGGTCAGCTTCTGTATGCCATCCTTATAAAAACCTACCGTCTGGTCATACGCACAAACAAGCGTAAACTCGGACGAATGCTTCCACAGTGGTATATATATATATATATATATATATATATATATATATATATATATATATATATATATATATATATATATATGTATATATAAATATATATATATATATATATATATATATATATATATATATATATATATAATATATATATATATATATATAAATACATATATATATATATATATATATATATATATATATATATATATATATATATATATATATATATATTATATTCTTTGCTAGATGACAGTTCCATATTTAATGGTTTAGGCAGCGTATTGTAAAAGAACGCTCTAGAGGCAAACTTTTTTCCGATTTGATTCACTATTATCGTCACTGCTTATTCCTTATGTTACCTAACATAATAAAATATATACTATAACCTGACCAAAAAATATATGTAAGTTTAAAAAAAAATCACGTAAAAGGGATAAGTAGTTCTCTAGTGATAATCGCAATAATGAACAGGTAAACAGACAGATAGACAGAGAGACGTTGCATTTTATACATATTATAGAAGACTAGCCGTGCCCGCGGCTCCGCTCGTGTGGACTTGATTCACTACTATCTTAACTGTTTATTTCCTCATGTTACCTAACCTAATAAAATATCTGCCATTATTTCCCCTTATCTCCCATTATTTTTCCTTATCTCCCATTATCTCTTCATAATTTCCATTATCTAGGCTTATCTCTGCTGATCTCCCATTATTTCTCCTTATCTCCCATTATCTCACCTTATCTCCCATTATCTAGGCTTATCTCGACTTATCTCGCAATATTTCTCCTTATCTCCCATTATTTCTCCTTATTTCCCGTTATCCCACCATAATTCCCATTATCTAGACTTATCTCTGCTTATCTCCCATTATTTCTCCTTATCTCCCGTTATTTATACTTATCTCCCATTACTTCATCTTATTTCCCATTATCTAGGCTTATATCGAATTATATAGAATGTATGTATACATTTTTAAAAACACGTAAATCAGATAAGTGGTTCTCTAGTGATAAGCGCACTGACGAACAGACAGACAGACAAAGAGACGTTGCATTTTATATATATTATATTCTTTGCAACATGATATTGTTTCATATTTATTGGTTTAGGTAGTGTATTGCAAGGGAACGCGCTAACGGTTTTCCGACTTGATTCACTACTATCGTCACTGCTTATTCTTTATGTTACCTAACGCAATAAAATATATCCTATAACTTGGGCAGAGAATATATGTATGTTTTAAAAAAAAGCACGTAACGCACTAAAGGACAGACAGAGTATAAATATATATATATATTTATTTATATATATATATATATATATATATATATATATATATATATATATATATATATATATATATATATGTATATATATATATATATATATATATTATATATATATATATATATATATATATATATATATATATATATATATATATATATATATATATATATATATATATATATATATATATATATATATATAACCTGGCCAGAGAACATATGTATGTTTTAAAAAAAAACGTAAATCGGTTAGTGATTCTCCAGTGATAAGCGCACTAACGGACAGTCAGATAGATAGACAGACAGGCAGAATTAAGTTGCATTTTATATATATATTATAGATGTAATAAAATATATGTCTATAACCTGGTCAGAGAACATATATATGAATTTAAAAAATTACGTAAATCGTATAAGTGGTTCTCGAGGGATAAGCGCACTAACGGACAGACAGACAGACAGAGAGACGTTGCATTTTATATATATTAAAGATATAGATTATTATTATTATATAACCTGGCCAAAGAATATATGAATGAATTCAAAAAAAGACATTACTCGGATAAGTGGTTCTCGCGTGATAAACGCACTAATGGACAGACAGAAATGACATTGCATTTTATATATATTATAGATATTCTCTGCTACATAATGTTGTTCCATATTTAATGGTTTAGGCTGTGTATTGCAAGGGAACGCGCCAGGGGCAAACTTTTTTCCGACTTCATTCCCTATTATCGTCACTGCTGATTCCTTATGCTACCTATCATAATAAAATATAGCTTAAAACCTGGCCAGAGAACATATGTATGTTTAAAAAAAAAAAAGTACGTAAATCGGATAAGTAGTTCTTCAGCGATAAGCGCACTAACGGACAGAGAGACAGACAGAGAGACGTTGCATTTTATATATATTATAGATTATAGATAACCTGGCCAGAGAACAAATGCATGAATTAAAAAAAAACAAGTAAATCGGATAAGTGGTTCTCAAGTCATAAGCGCACTATCGGACAAGAAAGACAGACAGAGAGACGTTGCATTTTATATATATTATATTCTTTGCTACATGATATTGTTCCATATTTAATGGTTTAGGCAGTGTATTGCAAGAAAACGCGCTAGCGACAAAACTATTTTCCGACTTGATTGAATATTATCGTCACTGCTTATTCGTTATGTTACATAACGTAATAAAATATATCCTATAACCTGGCCAAAGAAGATATGTACGTTTAAAAAAAAAGTGATTCTCAGGTGATAAGCGCACTAACGGACAGACAGAGAAACGTTGCGTTTTTATATATATTATAGAAGATTATAGATAACTTGTCGAGAGAAAACAAATGTATGAATTAAAAAAAAAAAACACTACAGTGATAAGCACACTAACGGAAAAATAGACAGACAGACAGAGAGCATTATATATATATATATATATATATATATATATATATATATATATATATATATATTTATATATATATATTATAGAAGATTGTAGATAACCTGACCCGAGAATAAATGTATGAATTAAAAAAAAAAACACGTAAATCAGATAAGTGGTTCTCGAGTGATAAGCGCACTAACGGACAAACAGACAGACAGACAAAGAGACTTGTATTTTGTATATATTATATTCTTTGCTACATGCTGTTGTTCCATATTTAATGGTTTAGAGCCGTGTACTGCAAGAGAACGCGCTAGCGGCAAACTTTTTTCGGACTATTATCGTCTGCTTATTCCTTATGTTACCTAACTTAATAAAATATATCATATAACCTGACCAGAGTTTGAAAAAAAAAAAGCACGTAAATCGAATAAGTGGTTCTCGAGTGATAAGCGCACTAACGGATAGAGACAGACAGACAGACGGACAAAGACGTTGCATTTTATATATATTATAGAAGCGTTTCTCAACCAAATAAGTACAATTTAGGTTGTTTTTAACTCTCTGAAGACTTTTTAATACGCTAGATTTGGCGAAGGTATTTATTTTAGTGAATACTATAATTTTTATTATGAAAACCTCAAAACATGCTTTGAATATAAGAATCGCCCATGCCTTATTTTTTTATCCTTAATGAAATCAAAATAAGCACAATTAATAGAGACATGTCACATTAAAATGATAAATACTGTAAATATTTTGATAACTGTATATAATTATAAGAAAACATTATTCAACCGACAAGACTTCATAACTTTTAGTAATAAATTTGTTCCTGCTTTGACATGATTAAAATAATAATTCTATGTTATATGTTTTTATGTTGCACGGGCAAACTTTATGTATCAAAGTAATACAAGAATAAATAGTAAATTATCTTTAGTTAATTGTATGGTAAAAGGAGAACGTGTATTTGGAGCTTTCCATAAAACAATATTAATATCAGTACCAATATCCGAACCAGATGCTGATGATAATACGAATATTTTTATCTAGCACGCTACTAATAGAAGAACTGACTCGATATCGAATATGGCCTCTAATTATAGTTGACGCCAAAGAAGAAAAAATAATAATTCCGAGAGAAAATAGAGCTCACACTATTGAAAATTACATTATCTTTTTTCGTCATCAAGGAGAACTAAACAAATCTTTTGAAGTCTTGAAATCATTTGAGATTCTAAATCCACATGCCAATTTTTTAATTGTATCAGCCACTTACTTTAAACATGACATGCAAGTAATAAGGGAAGTTTTTTATGTAGCAAGTGAGCACAAAATTTTCAATGCAGTACTTTTGTTGGCAAATCCCAACAAAAACGATACGTTCAACTTGTTAACTTTTATTGCAGTTTAACAAAGATAGGTGCTTTTTACAATGTTAGTACTGATATTAAATTAATTGATACTTGTAAAAATGGTACGTTTAGAAACAACGCCCTGTGGTTTGGACAAAGATTCCAAAAGTTTTTCAAATCTTGCGAACTACGAGTTTTCTTTGTTGGTTCTTCCTCCGTACATAATAAATATAAAAGACAAGAAGTACTTGAAGAGAAGGAATATACGAGACACGGTCAAGAAGTTGGATTTAATAACAAATATATTCGCATATATGAATGTTTCATTGAGATTTATAAAATCTGAAACGATTAGGAAACGTTTATGAAAACAAAACAGTTGGTATTTTCATTTAAAGAGCTATTAGAAAAGAAAGGTGATATTGCCATTGGAGGCTATTCACAGAGTACAAGAGACAAAAAATTTTTGATTTTAAGTTTTCCTTACGGGTTCGAGACGTTAGTGTGGGTCGTACCACATCAACATATTTTAACTATACAAATGATAGCATAAGTGAGTATTATCCAAGATAAAAGTGTGGTATTTGATGGCATTGTTTATTGTTTTGTCTACTGTAATGATAATTATTGAAATGCAAATAACTCTGAGGTGAACAAAATACCTACAAGGAACCAATCACAGCTTTCACAAATGTAATACTCACTATTATTAGTATTACTGTAAACCGTCTGCCAAAATGTCATGGGGTAAGGGCAATATTTTCCCTAATTTTACTTTTTTCTCTCGTCTACAATGCTGCTTACACAACATATTTGACGAGTATTTTGGCAAATGATAGTAAATACCAAGAAAAGTATTCGAGTATTACAGATATTCTAGAAAACAATCTGAGCATCTACCTTTCACCAAACAGCGAAAGATTTTTTCAAATTACAACCACAGTAGGTTACCAGTTAGCATCTAAATCCCAAACGTTGTATAGTTAAAAAATTATGAATCGCTGCTTAAAAGAGCTTGCATTCAATAGAAATCTAGCTTTTCTGATTCAAAATGCATACATAAAATACAAAATCAACAATTACGTATCAACAACCAAACAAAAATTATTATCAATTATTCCACAAAGAGCAGTTTCATATCCTTTGACCATCGTCATGCAAAAAGGATTTTGGGGTTATGAGCGAGTGAATAGCCTAATTATTCAGTCAATTGCATGCGGACTAGCTGCTAAATGGATGCAGATTCCTATTAATTCTGATAAAAGTATTGTTGGCCAAGAAGTCAAAGAACAAAGCAACAAGACATTAGATTTCAAAAAGGCACAAGGTATTATGTATTCTCTGTTAGTAGGCTATTCAATTTCTGTAGTTACTTTTATCTTAGAAATTGTGGTTTACAAATATCGGCAACACTGTAAGCATGACCAAAGAGTTTTTTAAAGGTTTTTATGACATGTTATTAAACCACGAAACAGTAAATATGACTAGCTGGGTTATGTTGTCTATTTGAAATAAAGCAATTTAAGATATAAAAACGTAATAATGTCAGCATGTTGAGCCCAAAATTTTTATTCATCATCTATCAGGTGTCCTCATCCACTGCTGGCCTAAGAACTTTCACTGATCTTTGTCCTGAGCGGGCCTTAAACCCAATTTCTTGCCACTCTTTTGATGTCATCGTGACTATATGGTCTGCCCATCTTCATTTTGATTACGTAATTTTTTGGATAATATTTATTACTTTTGTTCGTTGCCTGATAGGTATGCAGCATAGCTCTCTCCTTTGCTCATTGCGATACTCTCAGTTTGTTTGCTGACTGTTTTGTTAATGGGAGTGTCTCGGCTCTATATGTGTTACCGGCAGAACGTATTGTTCATAAATTTTCTTCTTTAAGCACTTTGGCAAATTACCTTGCAGCGTATCTCTCAGCTTCCCATTACAATCCCATACAACGGTATATATCACCGGTTTGGTTTTATCTTCTGCCAATTTTGTAATTCATGACCCAAATAGTTGTAATTCTGGATGTGTTCCACCTCGCTTTCATTAAATTTCACATTACTGTTCGTAACTAGATTAGTCATAAACTTGGTTTTCTGAAAGTTAATATTTAGACCAATATTTGCTGATGTTATTTGCAATTCAACACCTAGATTGTCGGCTATTATGACAATATCATCAAGCAAAGCGCAGGTGATTTTGAATTCGCCACTGATGTTTATGCCTTTTCCATTCCAATTAGGTTCCTTAAAAGTAAAATAAAAAGTATTCCAACACCGCCGTAAAAGTTTTACGGTGGATTCATAGAGTCGTACACTTGCTATTTCGTTATTATAAATGAGTTTAATTAACTGAGTACATCTGTAATCTATTCTCATTTGCTCCAGGGCAGACGGCATTGTCGGCAACTCCACGGCGTCAAAAGTTTTTTTAAAATCCGTAAATACTATTACGAGTGGTTTGTTGTATTCTATAGATTTTTCTATAAGGATTTTAATGGTCTGTAAATGATCGTTAGCACCGTATTCACTTCTCAAGCCAGCCTGTTCGCGTGGTTGATAAAAATCTAGTTTTTCACTGAAGGCGTTTTGTTATGATTTTGGTGAACCATTTATACAAATGAAAGATCAAACTGATCTGTCTATAATTTTCAAGGTCGGTTATGTCTCCTTTTGTATGAATGAGAACCGTCACTGTGTTATTCCCATTTGCCTGGGATTATACTACGAGGCTGGTTTGAAAAGTCCGTGCAAAAATAAAAACTATTTATGTGTTTGGGGGGTAAACCTTTTTTATTTTTCGACATAGTCTCCTTTTTTTTTAGGAGGGCTTATACACTTCGTCCAAACGATGTTCTAGGTTTGTTGATCCCTTCCGAATAAATTAGGATTTGTCCAAGTCTGCGAAATATCCCATTAGTGTCTGCAATCACCTCCTCGTTTGAATAAAATCTTTGTCCCGCCCCGTCCCCCGCCAGCCATTTCTTTCAAATTGGGGAACAAATAGTAGTCCGAGGGAGCCAGGTCTGGAGAATAGGGGGGATGTGAAACGAGTTGGAATCCTATTTCCATTAATTTTGCGACCACAACTGCTGAGGTGTGTACTGGTGCGTTGTCCCGTGATGGGAAAGGACTTTCTTGTGGGCCAATCGCGGGCGTTATTCCTTACAGCTCGGTTTTTCAAACGGTCCCAATAACGATGAATAATATTCACCTGTAATAGTTTACCGTTTTTCCAGATAAGTCGCATGCGGATTATCCCATTGCGAATCCCAAAAGACAGTCGCAATAACCTTTCCGGCCGAAGGAACGGTCTTCGCCTTTTTGGGTGCAGATTCCCCTTTGGTAACCCATTGTTTAGATTGTTGTTTGGTCTCAGGAGTATAGTAATGTATCCATGTTTCATCCACAGTGACGAAACGACGCTTAAAGTCCTCCGGATTCTTCTGGAACAGCTGCAAACTATCCATTGCAAACACTTCACACGATTCCGTTTTATGGTCAAGTCGTGAGCAATCGCGGCACCCATCTTGCGGATAGCTTTCTCATGTCCAAATGTTTATGCAAAATATTATCGTACCCGTTCAGTCGAGATGCCCACAGCACTAGCAATCTCACGCACCTTAACTCTTCTGTCATCCATCACCATAATCATGGATTTGATTAATGATTTCTGGAGTCGTAAACCTCCACAGGCCGTCCAGAACGTTCAGCGTCATTGTGCCCATATGGCCAGTCCGAAAATTTTTTGAAACCACTTATAAAACTGTTCTAAAAGAAGGTACAGAGTCACCATAATGTTTATCAAGCTTCTCTTTAGTAGTCTCCTGAGGCGTTTTTGCCTTTCATAAAAGTAATGTTTAATCACCACACACGAAATTCTTTTTCGTCCATTTCTTGAAATTCACTCGACTTCCTTGATTCACACGAATGCCAAACACAAAGAAATAGGACCAATATGGCTGAAAACTTGGTGTGCGTTCCATTCAAGAGATGCTACTAACTAAACATGACCTCGATACGCGCCGGTGGTGCCATCTCTCGGACTTTGCACGGACTTTTAAACCAACCTCGTATTTTTCAAGCTTAAGTTAAAAAGAGAAACTACAACCCATCAACAAACCTTGTCACCCCCCTTTTTTACATAATGACTATTATTACAAAACGCAATATATTAGACTCACCTTTATTTAGCCTACATTGTCGAAGTAGTTTTTTTAATCATTCTTAATAGGTTGTAACAAAAACGCATATGAACAACACATCCAAGCCAAACGATACTTGGAACCAGTGGCATCGCTCAGGTGCCACTTACGGAATCCCATAAACTGGCTTTTACTCCATAAACTTATCTGTTGTCAATTTTCTTCAATAGTAAACTGTAAACCCCTTTGGCCTTGTTTCATTTTTACATATTTTTTGAAATGTCGAAGGTAGTAAACAAAAAACACTATTTTAAAAAATAATTCTACTTAAATTTGTGTTTTTCAAACAACTATTTTAACGTGTATTTAGTTAGTTTTGAGAGTAAAAAAACTTATTTTTTTGTTGTTGCTGCAATGTCTTATTGTTTTTTCTATTAATATTTACAAAATCATTAATAAAGTTTTTGCCTTTCACTACTTGTCTCTTTTTTGTTTCAATTTTGAGTTCGTAACATAAAATAACCGGCCAAGTGCAAGTCGGACTTGCACAATTAGTGTTCGGTATGTTGATTGTGCACAAAACACACCCCAAATCAGTTTTCAATAAAGTTTGTTTCCGATCTTTGTCGACGTAAAACTGACGACCTTAAAATTTTTGTTTTTTTTATATATACCAGATAATGTACTAAGGGGTGAAGAGCACCCGTAAAATTTTTTTGATCAGTACTCTTCTTCGAAATAAGGAACAGCGATTTTTTTGACAATTCCTTTAAAAATAATACAAAGTACGAAACTAATACATTGTATATATTTTTAAACTCGTATTTTCGCAAGCTTTCATTTAACATCCTACTTAATGACCCGGTAATTTTTTTTATTTTCATTTCCAACCCCTCAAAACCCTTTAGATACCAAATTTAACTTTTAAAACAATTCCTATATTAGTGCCCAAAATTTCAACTTTCCTATGTCAAATAGTTTCGGAGAAAATCGGCTGTGACAGACAGGTAGACAGCAGAAACCGAAGTGATCTTATAAATATTCCATACAGAGCACTAAAAAAATACTAAGCAGAAATTACAGACTAGACAGTAGTTAGTCTGAAAGCTTTCAGGCTTGCAGCAGCCAGTGTTAAATAGGACGACGACTCTCAGCGACGGCGCGAAGCCAAATAGTGGCACGATGCAGTAGTCCATGTTTGAGGTGAGGTTTGAGAACCCACTACGAGGGTTGGTTCAAAAGTTCTCGATCTAACAAAACAAAGGCAAGATTCAAGAGATATTTTTTGGCTTTTCTACATAGTGTGGCAGCTCCTTTTCTTTCCTTTATATTTTCTTATAATTTCTGAGAATGGATTGAGTGGATATTTAAATTACTAAAAGAACTAAGAAAATTAGACATACACTAGCTCCAGTTTTTTCTTGGTTAGAGTAATATAGGTAAGAGATAATATTTCTACGTCTTTTGAAAAATAGTCTCTATAGTTTGTTTAAAATTTTTGGTTGTAACGGATTTTGAGCACCATTCATTTTTAAAATAAAAAAGAATCTAACTTTCAGCTTTAAAAAAATGAAAAAAATAAATACTGAAGGGTTATGTTAGTTGTTAAGAATGATTTTGATATGGTACAACCTTTTGCGTCCTGAAAGGTAAAACAGATGATTCAGTGAAACGCTAGCCTTAAATAAGAAAAAAAAGGTTTATTAATGACAAAATTAAAAGTTCTAACTTTGCTACACTACTCTTATTAACTATAAAAAAACCCTTAGTCTAATAGGTGGTATTAGTAAGTAGAGTCTTTAACTAAGTTGGGAATGTGGAATCTTTGCACAAATGATACTACTCAGCATATATCACCACTACACCAAACAATTTTTATTTTTGCACTCGACAACGCGTTTCGCTAACCATGTCCAGCTTCATCAGGAGCGAATGATTGACTAAAGCTAAACTACAAAATCTAACTCTATTTATACTTAGCCTAACCCTTGAATTACTCAAGCGGAACTAATGACAGGGCCGTCAGTTTCGGTCAAGTAACCAGTTAGAGGGGACTATAAGGAATCGGCCCTTTGTCTTTATTTAAACTACTTTTACATTTTATGATTTTCCATACTTTCGTATGCGTTTCAACAATATCCTATCAGATATATTTTTTATTAATCTTAGATTACCTAATGTTTTTACAGTATTGATCAGCTTCAAGGTCATGTTCGGCAATGCTAAACTTTTCTGTTCTATTGTATTTTAAGTGTGCTAAATGTCTTTTAAATCGTGTTTTAATTGAACTTTTAGTTTGCCTAACATACTTTTTGTCACAATCATTACAACTAATTTCATAAATTCCACTTTGCTCAGAATTAGGAATCTTATCTTCCTAGAGATAATTTATCAGAAATAGTTGTTCACATTGAAAGTTCCATTAGTACACTTCAGAAAATAGTAAAATATCAGTTGTTAGGGAAGCATGTCGCAATCAAATATTGAAAAACATGGTTAACAATACAAATTCTAATTCACGAAAAAACATAAAAGTAGTTAAAGGATTGAAAAAATGAAAGATGTCTTCTACTTAAAAGCGAATAAAGGAAATAAGGTTGTTTGGGGATATTGGATAAGAAAGATTACTTTGAACGCGTAGATAATCTTATCGAATCTGGCCCTTATGAAAAGGTAATAAGAAATGCATTACCGAGAGATTGATATCAGAGGTTAAATGATATTCTTTAAAAAAATGTAAGAACCTTGTCTCCGATTCGCTAAAATTTAAAAATTGAATGTGAGTAATCCAACCATACCAAAATTGTATTGCTTACCCCCCCAAAATTCACAAACCTGGAAAAGCAATGAGACCCATTGTTTCATCGGTCGGAATCACCTACATATTTAATATCCAAATGGGTTTTATCAGAAGAACTTGAGAATTTACCATTAAATACTTTCGCAGTGAAGAATTCGTTAGAACTCATTAATAAAATATAAAAATCTAGTTCTCTATGAAGGTGAAGTATTAAATTAATTTCTTTTGATGTTAGTTCTTTGTTCCCAAGTGTGCCAATTCCATAAACTCTACAATATCTCGAAGAATTACTTAGAATGAATGACTTTGAAGGCGAAATTATTCATGAATATTTTTGTAACATTATCTAAACTTGTATGGGAACAAAATTATTTTCCAATATAACAATCAATTTTATGTTCAGAAAGAAGGAACAGCTATGGGTAATTGCTTATCACCTTTCATAGCCAATTTATTCATGAGTAAGTTTGAAATCGAAGCCAAAGCCCAGTCAAGAATTCGAATATTTCCCAAGGGTATGATATAGGTATGTGGATGATATTTTTTCGCAATTTTTGATACAAAGAAAGCAAATATTGATGATTTTTGTTTCTAAATTAAATAGCCGGTATGATTCCATTAAATTTCACTGCGAAGTTGAGAACAAAGGACAATTGCCTTTTCTAGATATTTTAATTATTAAAAATAATAATAGATTAGAATTTGATATCTATAGGAAGGAACACAGTAACAGATAGATATATTCCTAATGATTCATTTTCATTACAAACAACATAAAATTAGCCTCATTACATTTTTTAGTTCATCGTTTGGTCACTTTCCCTCTGAATAGAGGTAAACTTAAAATAAAGAAAGGAATCGTATTAGAAATATAACTAGAGTTAATGGTTTATGACGATGACTTAGTAAATAAGCTAATAAATAGACATAAGTTTAGGTTTAATATTTAAGAATTCCACCTTTTTTTACACGCGAAGGCCGAAATAACACCAAGTATGTCTCCATTCGTACCATATAATCCGAAAATATAGCAAGGGTACAATAAGGTATTTAATAAGGTAGGCCTCACCTTAGTCTATAAGTCATCAGACAATCTGAGGAATATCTTAGGAAATCCCAAAGATAAGAATCCTAATTGTGAGAAAAGTGGAATTTATGAAATTGGTTGTAACGATTGTGACAAAAAGTAATGTTGGGCAAACTAAAAGGTCAATTAAAACACGATTTAAAAGACCATTTAGCACACTTAAAATACAGTAAACAGAGAAGTCTAGCATTGCCGAACATGCCCTTGAAGCTGATCATACTATAACTTTAGATAATCTAAGATTAATAAAAAAATGTATCTGATAGGAGATTGTTGAACGCATAAGAAAGAATGGAAAATCATAAAATGTAAAAGTAGTTTAAATAAAGACAGAGGGCCTATTCCTTATAGTCCCTCCTCTACTAGTTACTTGACCGGAACTGACGGCCTTGCCTATGTCATTAGTTCCGCTTGAGTAATTCAAGGGTTAAGCTAAGTATAAATAGGGTAGATTTGTAGTTTAACTTTAGTCAATCATCGCTCCCGATGAAGCTAACGCGCGTCGAGTGCAAAAATAAAGTGTTTGGTGTAGTGGTGATATATACTAAGTTAGAGCCTTTAAATCAGGATTTTTTGATTAAAACTTTGTTAAACAACGATGTTGAAGGTTCGTGAGGTTCACTTCACGAGTTACCAGTTCGATACGATGTAAAACGCACTTGTCGGCGGGAAACTAGGTCTACGAATTGATATACTGATGACTTACGGTTTTTTTCTATGAGTCTTTGGCCTGTCCTGGTGAGATATTCATAAACCACTGATGTCTCCACCTTGGCTACCCCCCAGTTCCCTTTGGGCTACGAAACTTTTCTTGACTCCTAAAAGGTCTGGGAATAAACAGGATATTTCAAGGAAATGGCCTTGAACTTGAACACTCAAACCGTTTTTGCACTACTACATCACTAATATATTCAGTACGGCAATGGATAAAAAAAAAAAGCCTACTACGGCTTTCTGAAGAAAAAGCCCTTACTTTGGCTTCAAAAAATATCTGCCCTACTTCATCTCAGCTGGGTAAAAGGGCCTAGATCCATGCCATCCGGACCCTTAAATATCTTTTTTTCCCTTCCGTAATAACCACATCTTCTCAAGATGGCTACTTCTCGGATACAAATATCTAGCCAAACGACGCATTAGAATCCAATTAAATAAATCCAGTAGATAACCCGTAATACACACTGTAATATAAACGGCTCAAAAATTCGAGTGAACTACACTGCTTAAAAGTTAGTAAACACTGCAATAAATATAAAAATGGAGAAAAACATAAATTTAAAGGAAGAAAAACAGTGACGTAACATGACCCTTAAAATCTAGGAAAAAAAATGAAAGTTACAATAGTCACCTTGCAAATTACTACATTTAGCCCAACCACTTTTCCAACTTTTTAATACGCTCATAGACCTACCTCACTCCGCAAAAAAGCGGTCGTCTCAGCTTCTTCATCATTCGAAGTGAATCTTCGTCCAGTCAGCCATTTTTTTCTCCATATCTGTTTTTCTTTGGAAACAAGAAGTAATCGCTAAGAGCGAAAATTTTTATGTGAATACAGTAGATGTGGAAGCACTTCAAAGCGAAAGTCATGCATTTTTGCGGCAACAATCCGAGATGTGTGTAAGGGCGCATTATCCTGAACAAAAAGCGCTTCCTTTTTTGCTCGATGTCGAGATTTCGCCTGAATAGCACACTTCAATTGAGCCAGTAGTGAAGCATAATACTGCCCGATGGTAGTTTACCTTTCTCCAGGTAATCTATGAGCACAACACTATGAGAAATCCCAAAAGAACCGTAGTCATAACTTTTCCGGCAGATGGAACTGTTTTTAATTTCTTGCTGTTTCAACTGCTCCTTCGTCTCTGGCTTATAATGATGAGTCTATCTTTCGTCTATTATCATGAAACATCGAAAAATTTATAAGAATTATAAAATTTGTAGAGTTTGGGTAGGTTCTAGGTGAAACATCTTAATATTTACATTTTTGAAATAAAATACATTATCACTGTTTCACTGTATTTATTTAGGTCACTTTGACATGTGTTTCGGTCTCGCGACCATTTTCGAGGAAGTTTGCAATAAGACTAAACTTAAGTTCTAAAAGATATTACATTTGGATGGTTAACTGGTAATAAGTTTGAATTAAGAGGTAATAAAATTGGGTTAATTACAGGTAGTCTACCTTAACACGGCGCGGGCGTCTAATATGGGGGTATATCCAAATTCTATTTGGGTGTTCGTTATTTTATATTATTTTTTAATGGCTTTTTTATGCATATGTGTTTCTTTTCGAGCGCTGTATAGCAACTTCACCCTCTCGTTATAAAAAAGATGATTATTGTCTATTCAGTGTTCAGCAGAGCCTGTTAATTTTTGTTTATTTCAAATTAAGTGTCTGTGCTCCCCCTTAATCTGGGTTGTAGGATCCGACCCGTTTGTTCTACATAGACAGCGTCCAGTTATCACAATTAAATTCATATATATTCGATTCTTCTTCGATATTTGTTGGATCTTTCTTTGTTATTAACTAGATATTGGGGCTATATTGTTTTTATTAACACTTATATAGTTTATTTCTAACTTATTAAGGCTATTGCTGATTGTGTTACTAATACCACCGACATAGTTGATAGTAAACCATTTTCTGATTTCGTATTTTACGTCTGGTACGTAAAATTATTTAAGTATATTTTTATGTTTTTTCTTGTTTTTTTTTCCTGTTTATCTATAATAACTGGATTATATCCATTATTTTTGGCTCTTCTTTTGATCATGTTTAGTTCTTTTAGATAATTATCCGTACTTCTTGGAACGTTAGTTAATCTGTGTATGAGATTATGGAAGGTTGACATTTCGATCTGCAAGGTTGATTTGATTTAACATATATAATCGTCTCAGTTGTAGTTGGTTTACGGAAAATATCAAACTCTATTTTTTTCTCTACATTCGAAAATTTTATTTCTAAAAAGTGATTTGTCTACTGCAATTTCTATTGTGAATTGGATGTTATGATTGATTTTATTTAAAGTTAACGAAAACTGTCTATCGGTTCCTTCCCAAAGACAGAGAATATCGTCAACATATCTTGCCCAAAACTGGACATGTCTGGTCATATTTCTATAGTTTTCTTTTGAAAAAAGGTTTTTTCCAAATTTAGCCATGAATGCTTCCGCTAGAAGGGGGTTCAGAGGGCTTCCCATTGATAGTCCACTAAATTTAAAGTAATTTTGTTTTAGACAGATATTTAGAATTTTGATTAAATTAAATTTGTTAGGATTAGACAGATCACTATTATTTATAAGGGATTTTAGAGTCAATTTTACCTCGGTTATGGGAATTGATGTGAAAAGGCTTTTTACATCAAATGAGATCAACCTACAGTTACAGGGTTAAATTGATCGTATTTAGTTTTCTGATCAATTCCAACCAATTTTTTACTGAATAAGGTGAAAAGTTTATTAGAGTTTCCGTAAACCAACTACAACACACACCATTATACATACTAAAGCAAGTCAATCTTGGCAGATCAAATGCACAGATTAACTAACATTCCACTAAATATGGATATAATGCAATCTATAATATATATAAAATGCAACCAATCTACCTGTCTGTCCGTTACTGTGCTTATCACTCGAGAACCACTTTTCCGATTTACGTGCTTTTTTTTTAAACCATAGATATGTTGTCTGGCTAGGTTATAGGATATATCTTATTACGTTAGGTAACATAAGGAATAAGCAATGACGATAATAATGAATCAAGTCGGAAAAAGGTTTGCCGCTCTTGCGTTCTCTTGCAATACACTGCCTAAACCATTAAATATTGAACAATATCATGTAGCAAAGAATATAATATATATTAAATGCAACGTCTCTCTGTCTGTCAGTCTGTCCGTTATGACTTGAGAACCACTGATCCGATTTAATTAAAATTGATTTTTGCCCAAGTTCTCTCAGTTAGTAGACTCATTCTCCTATTCAGTTTTTGCCCTGAAGAAGGTCCCAAGCTAGGACCGAAATATTGGCTAAATGAACATTGTGGGAATATTTATCACGTCCTTTGTCGAGTTCCCCAACTAATAATAATATACATATATCTATATATATATATATATATTCTATATATATATATATATATATATTATATCGTGGTATATATACATATAGATATATATATATAAATATATATATATATATATATAATATATTCTATATATATATATATATATATATATATATATATATATATATATATGAATATATGTTATATATATATATATATATATATATATATATATATCCTATAAATATATATATATATATATATATATATATATATATATATATATATATATATATATATATATATATATTATATGTTCTGTATATATTATATATATCTATATATATATATATATCATATATGTATATATATATATATATCATTCTATATATATAGGGTATATATATATATATATGTATATATATATATATATATATATATATATATTATATATATATATATATGTATATATATTTTATATATATATATATATATATATATATATATATATATATATATATATATATATATATATATATATATATATGTATATATATAGTATATATATATATATATATATATATATATATAAATATGTATATATATATATATATATATATATATATATATATATATATATATATATATATATATATATCTATATATATATATATTATATATATAAATATATATATATATATATATATATATGTATATATATACCGTATATAATATATATATATATTATATATAATATTATATAACATATATATATATCTATGTATATATACCACATATATTTATATATAAGATATAATATATTCTTATATATTTATATATTATATGATATATATATATATATATTTTAAATCTATCTTTATATATATATATATTTATAATATATATTATATTTAATATATTTATATCTATATATATATCTATAATATGATATATATCTATGTGTAGATATCTCTATATTATTCATATATATATATATCTATATATATGATATATGAGATATATATATAATATATATTATATATAATATAGGATATATATTTATATATATATATATCACCATAAATATATATATATATCTATATTTATATATATATATAAATATAGTATATATATATATATCTAATATATAATATATATATATATATCTATATATATTATATATATATATAAATTTTTAAATTGAGTTTGTTACAGTTCCACTCTAGGTAGATACGTATTCTCTTTTGTGGAAAATCTCATTCCCGAGCTAACACTGTGTGGGAAGAATGCAATAGGTTTGTTCTCTATGCACGTTAGCGTAAAAAGTCTAAATGTATCTCTATTTTTACAATGGAGTTCAAAAAGAGCTACACATCAGTATTGAGAAATGTTTCTTCAAACTCGGAAAGAGTGTTATTGAACACGTGTAAAATGATTTGAATAGCATTTAGTGAAGATGTCCTGAGCCGTAAGTTAATATTCTAGTGGTTTTTTTAGATTCAAAGCTGACCAGACTTTCCTCTAAAGTTCATCGAATCACCTGTGAAGATTGCCGTCAGACAATTCTGAACATTTTTAACGAACTTTCGGTTGGTTAGAAGACGGCCGAGAACTGAGAAGAGTTTCATTTTGCATTAAGACAATGCAACCGGCCCACAAATTATTCCATCTTGTTCTTCTTACTAATACATCTCCATCGGAACCGCTCAGCGATCCATATAGTACACGAATCTGAGTCCAATGTCACGCCCAATATCTGCGCAATTTCCATCCCAAAGACCTTTCGCCAGTCCTTTCGTCCCGGCAATTTGGTCGTCTTTCCGCTCTATCTCTTGCACGTTACTTTATACCACATAAACTAACACATCGCAATTCATATAATGGACCCCGCACCTTTCGTGTTAGCCGTATGAGTTTTAATATTTATATGGTTAATAGTAATTTTTTCTTTGTTTTCTGTGTGTATTTCGTATTTTTCTTTTAGTATCAGAGATGAAAGAGGCGTAGTAATGCACAATTTCAAATGCTTCGTCGTTTCTTACGGGATAGCACTCCATATTCCCTAGACTGATAATAATATTCTTCATTTATTTAAAGTTCGAGATTAAGACTTGTTCGTTGGAAAACTTTATACTATTCTTTCTTAGATCACTCTTCATTTATGTATAGATGGCCTAGATTTCAAGAAATTTGTGGTAGACTTTTCTTTGTTATGACCATCCACTTGGTTTCCTTATATTCACAGTTAATCCAAACTTTGCTGGCTGTTACAACTCGGCCGATCAGTTGCGTAAGTAACTTTGATATTATTTGCTAGTAGAACAGTATCATCAGCATACCATATGTTATTCAGTGTATTTCCATTAGCTGTTATTTGTTCAATGGGTTCATATATGGCTTTACTAAACCCAGCATGAGAATGAAGATTAAACAAAAATGATGAAAGAATACATCCCTGTCTTACAACTGGGGATATTTTTATAGTTTCGAATCTTTCCAGCCCAATTTTTAACTTATACTGATTAAATCCAGTACGGATTTGTAATCATATTTAGAACTCTTTAAATATATAATAAAAGACTGTTTTTAGTCAGTTTCCACTAGTTTATTTAAATTGCAATGACGCGTTTCGCTGTCGATGCAGCTTTGTCAGATCTTTACATAGAAATATCAGTTTTGCAATGGAAGAAGAAGTCGAAGGAAAAATCCACCTTTCTAGATTACAATTAGTAAAAACAGAAAAACATGAATTTGCGATATATAACAACTTGACATTAGATCCCAAATTCCATAGTTTCATACTAACATCATAAACATGAGTTTGTCAGATCTTTACATCGGAAATATCGTTTTGCAAGGGAAGAAGAAGTCAGAAGGATTACTCAACTTCCTAGTCTTATCAAGTTAGGAAAAACCAGGGACCAAACATGGAATTTGCGATATAAACAAACCTTGACATTCAGATACCACAATTCACAATAGTTTTCAACCCACCTAACCATCATTAACTTGCAGCCTTATCTAGTTTTATATATAGACTAACTAAATACCCCCTTATCGAGGATTATTTAACTCAATGAATTACAAATACATATAAGCCAGTAGCCGTCAACAACCGGTTCTTAGGTTACTTTAATCGATATCATTGTTAGAACAAAACATGCAATCTCTAAAATTATATCCACGTTTTACGGACAAGAAAACCACATTTAAATGCTTAACCTAATTTCGGCAAACCAACAGAAAAATCAAACACAGCTAAAATGACTAATACTATAGGGAAATATCTCAAAAACCCACAAACAAAAACAATAAGAAATAAATAGGGGGTTTAACATACCTGTAGGTCATGTCTAAAACATACATAGGGACAAATGGACGTAAAATTTAAGCAAAAATTACGGAACACGAAAAAAGTTTCTCCAAGAAATTTAATTCAACATATGTCCTCATCTTTAAAGAACTACTACATTTAACACGATTTCACCATTTTTACCAAACAAAAAGGTTTAAAACTAAACCTTTTAGAGACAATGAAATCCTCGAATCACGCAAAATTCCGGTATTAACTGAAGACAGGTAGATTTACACAATTGACCATTCTTGAATTTATTCTTCTAATTCACATCTGTGTGGGTTTTCAAATTTCAATGTAATTAATTAGGTCTATTATTATAATTAAGAAATTATATAAATTGGAAACAATTAACCTAAGTTGAAGTGTAACATGTATATCAGAGCGTGCATCGAAGATAATGCGACATCGCAATATACCTAACCAGTGGCAATTGTCTAAAAACAGTCTTTTATTATATATTTACATTATGGGTTATTTCCTTCATAGTAGAAGGCGTCCACAAAAACGCTAGACACATCTCAGACTATTCATCATCTCAACCTGTAGTCCAACCATTATATGGTCAGTATCAGTCATTCGCTGAGTCTGAGTCTAGTGCTAAACTTCGCTTAAATCTTACGACTCTTGAATTTCCAGACACTACCGCAAGCTTACATTGTCATCTGTCACAAAAACACGAGACTACATTTATAGCTCTACGGGTAGCTGGTCAGAGTGTAGATGAGCATCAAGCTTCGTGTGTATCCCTGCCTTTTCGGAATCCGATCTGTGTATTATTACTTCTGCTTCAAATTTTCTAAAATCTTCTGGTAGAGGTGAGGGAAAGTACGACATCGGCCAAGTTTAAAAGGGATTTGACCAGTTCTCATATATTTTGTTAAATACAGATTACCAGTCGATTTATAAATGGAATGTCATCTAAAAAATATTTTACGGATTTCTCTCTCTTTAACCTGGAACCAACTCCTTTTTTTCGGATTTTCTGTTGTTTTGTATAGTATTTAAGTAACTTTTTTTTTGATCTGTAATCACGCCTAATTCGTTGACTGGATATTTCCAGTCGTAATTTTTTCGGCGCTTTGTGACTTCGGGGTCATTTTCCCTATATGACGATGGAAGGAAGACACAACCGCGAATCGGAGTTGGCGCTGGATGGCATAGTAACAGTATCGGCCCTTCCAACCAAATGTCCCTTTGATGAAAAAGACGATGGAAGGACCGGTCCATTCGTGTGCTGGGACTAATTTAAGGTGACAAGAGTCACGAAGGCGTTAGAAGTAAACTGTGTTTTTTAATTGGGTCAGAGATAGTCCAGAGAACTTTTGTAAAGCTACATTGTTATAATGTGTAGTAAGTACTATACACATTAACTCTTCAAAAATTTATTTTTGAAATTTCCTGTAAAACTGTCATAATATTAGTAGGCATCC